>BLSH010028061.1:13880-24315 GCA_018402905.1 Glandirana rugosa | reverse complement strand
TATAAAAATAACAAACATGTTATGCTTACCTGATCTGTTGCAGTGAATTTGCACAGAGCAGCCCAGATCCTCCTCTTCTCGGGTGCCTCTTCTGTGCTCTTGGCCCCACCCTCCTGTTGAGTGCCCCCACAGCAAGCAGCTTGCTATGGGGGCATCCGAGCCGAGCTGCAGCTCCATGTGTCCATTCAGACTTGGAGCTGTGATTTGGCCCCGTCCCCTCTCTTTCCTGATTGGCTAACTGACCTTGATTGACAGCAGCGGGAGCCTATAGCGCCACTGTTGTGTTTCAACAAATCAGGAGGGAGAATCTCGGACAGTTGAGACATTGGTGGACATCGCTGGACAGAGATTGAGCTCAGGTAAGTATTAAGGGGGGGGGCGAGGGGGGCTGCTGCACACAGAAGGCTTTTTATCTTAATGCATAGAATAAAAAACCTTCTGCCTTTAAACTCCTTTAATGTTTAGAATGTTATTTAAAGTGCTGACTTGAATAGCTGTAGGTTGTGGAATTACCAAAAATTGCAAGCTTAACATTTTAAGCTTCCTGATTGTTATTTTTTTCTGCTTTCTTAGGGTGATCATACATAAGTTATTTTGTATGTTCAACCCGCTGGTTGAACAAAAGAAATTGACTTGATTCCCACATCCACCACACACTTGATGTGGATGGAAGAATTCCTCCCTCTGCACTATTGTATTCAGAATACACTCAGCAGCATGGTCAGCTATAGCCGTTGGAAGGGATGGAGAGAGAGGCGCAAGGTGACCAATAGTGTAGCACTCTTTAATAAGCAAATGTATAAAAACAGTAACAAGTTCAACTCACAGGATGACAATTGTGACAGTGTGTGCCCACATGGGCTCTGAAAAAAAAATCCTGCATGGAATTGTGGAGTAGTCCTTGCTGCAGCTGCGGTTCTGTTAGGCAAGAGAGAGGATGCTGGAAGCATGAGCTGTTATGAGCCGGTTGGCACACGTCAAACAACAAGATGAAACGAGCAATCTGAATGCATTTCGAAGACTAGTCATGCCTTCTTCCTCAGCCTATCTATAGCCAGTGGCACTGATGGAGAGAAAATTTTCCAGCAGGCTGTGAACAACCACCCAGCTTATACATAGATTGAAATTCACCCGGGCTCTGCTGAACTGGCTGAATTTCGATCCTTGTATGGCTGGCCTTAAAGTGTAGCACTAGGCAAAACTTTACTTTTGCTTTGGATGTAATATAAAAGGAAAATAACTCTTGCCAGATGTTTATTTTTTTCATGTCTTGATCTCTGCTGGGGATATTCACCTTCTTTATTTGTCCTGGTGACCCATGTCACCAGGACTGAAAGTGATAATAATTGTCACCAGAACTATAGGTGAAAGGAAAGGTTCCCATTTAAAAACCTGTTCTGGTGACTTCCTGTTGTGTTTCTATCACAGAAAAAGAAGGGAAACCTCCCCAATGGGACACACCAAAAAAAGTTCTGCTTAGAGATACAAAGCTGGCCATACATCAGTAGAATTTTGCTCAAACATTTTCATTTTTCATTCGATTTCAATTTTAGAGGGTTCAAATCAATGATCATTTTCAAACACAGTAATGAGACAATTTGAGAGGATTATACAAGATTTATATAACTCCAACAGTTTATGCAGCACTTTACAATATAAAAGGGAGACAATGCAGTTACAATACAATAAAATGCAGGAAAGAGGATTAAGAGGGCCTTGCCCAGAAGAGCTTACAATCTAATAAGGTGGGACAGGTGGTACAAAAGGTTGTAACTGTGGGGAATGAGCTGCTGCAAGTGGTAAAAGATAAGTTGGAGGCATGCAGAATTTTCAGGGATTGTCTCAAGGCAGCTAGAGTAGGATATACCTGGACAGCTTGAGTTAGAGAGTTCCAGAGGATGGGAGAGGCTTTGGAGAAATCCTGGAGATGAGCATGGGAGGAGGAGACAAGGGAGCTTGAGAGTAGGAGGTCTTGAGAGGAGTGGAGAGGAAGGTTTGGGTGATATTTGGAGACAAGTTTGGTGATGTAGCTTGGGGCAGTGTTGTGAATGGCTTTGTATGTTGTGGTTAGTATTTTGAATTTAATATGTTGGGAGATCGGGAGCCAGTGTAGGGATTGACGCAGAGGGGTGGCAGACACTGAGCGGTTGGTAAGGTGGATAAGTCTGACAGCAGCATTCATGATAGACTGAAGAGGAGATAGCCTATGGAGACGTAGGCCTATGAGGAGAAAGATGCAATAGTCAAGGCAAGAGATAACAAGGGAGTGAATGAGTAGCTTGGCGGTTTCATTTGTTAAAAAGGGGCATATTTTAGAGATGTTATGGAGGTGAAGTCTACAAACTTTTGACAACGATTGGATTTGGGGCTGAAGGGACAGGTCAGAGTCTAGGATTACGCCTAGTACCCTGGCATGAGGGGAGGGATTGATGGTTGCATTATTGATTTGGATGGAAAAGTCATGGAGGGGCAGGGGGTGGCTGGGCCAGGGGGCAGGGTGGCAATTGCCTCCCAGGCCACCCTAACTTACATTCAAAATGGCCGACGGCTGCTGCCCGCTCATACTTTTTTCTTCTTATGGAGGAAGCAAGCAGGGGCCAGGGGCACAGCCACCAACTAACTGCAGGCAAAGGGGGGGGGGCACCCAGGGCTTGCCTTACCATGGATCCCGGTGGGCCCATTGGGCTGCCTCAGGGGGGGGGGCGCCGCCGGATTACACAGAGCGGGGATCTCCCGCTTACAAAGTCCTACCTCCTGGACCAGCTTCTATAATAGACAGCACACTGGTGATGTCTATCATAGGAACTGGTCCAAGAGGTGGGACTTCATATGACAGCGGCCCGCCAGGTAAGTGGGGATCTCATCTCTCTGCATTGCAGGCTGCATTGGATGGGCACTGGTGATGCTGCATTGATGGGCACTGATCAGGCTACACTGATCAGGCTGTGCTGATGGGCACCGGCGAGGCTGCATTGATGGGCAGGGATCGGGCTTCATTGATGGGCACTGATCAGGGTGCAATGATTGGCACTGATCAGGCTGTGCTGATGGGCACTGGCGAGCCTGCATTGATGGGCACTGATCGGGTTGTATTTGATAGGCACTGGTGAGGCTGCATTGATGGGCACTGGTGCAGCTGCATTGATGGGCACTGGTGAGGCTGCATTAATGGGCACTGATGAGGTTAAGCTGATAGGCACTGATGAGGCTGCATTGGTGGGCACTGATAAGCTGTATTGATGCATTATTTATGTTAAACCTCCTTTGTTGCTATTAACATTAAATTATGTTACCACATTGTATCATATTTGTCTTGCTTCATAACATCAATATCCGTTCTAAAACCAGGTGGGCATGGATGGTGAGCTGATTCGGTGGTTTAGTGGGCCACTTGACTGGACTTGGCCCCCCAGGCCTAAGGCTGCCATCCCTCCCCTGTGGAGGGGGGCACGGGCGGGGGGAGGGGGAATATTACCAGCTCGGTTTTAGAGAGATTTAGTTTAAGGAAGTGGTGCAACGTCCATGCTCATATGTCAGTTAGTAAGGATGGAACATTTTTCTCAAATGAACATATTTCTAACTGTGAAGTGATTTCACTCTTGGGAA
This sequence comes from Glandirana rugosa, assembly GCA_018402905.1. Lineage (NCBI taxonomy): Eukaryota > Metazoa > Chordata > Amphibia > Anura > Ranidae > Glandirana > Glandirana rugosa. The sequence continues at coordinate 20,709 of BLSH010028061.1, read as the reverse complement.
GATCATACATACAGTATCTAACAAAAGAGAGTACACCCCTTATATTTTTGTAAATATTTTTATTATATCTTTTCACGTGATAACACTGAAGAAATGACACTTTACTACAATGTAAAGTAGGGAGTGTACAGCTTGTATAACAGTGTAAATTTGCTGTCCCCTCAAAATAACTCAACACACAGCCATTAATGTCTAAACCTCTGGCAACAAAAGTGACTACACCCCTAAGTGAAAATGTCCATATTGGGTCCAATAAGCCATTTTCCCTCCCTGGTGTCATGTGACTTGTTAGTGTTACAGGGCCTCAGGTGTGAATGGGGAGCAGGTGTGTTAATTTTGGTGTTATCGCTCTCACTCTCTCATACTGATCACTGGAAGTACAACATGGCACCTCATGGCAAAGAACTCTCTGAGGATCTGAAAAAAAGAATTGTTGCTCTACATAAAGATGCCCTAAGCTATAAAAAGATTGCCAAAACCCTGAAACCGAGCTGCAGCATGGTTGTCTTTGGGAAATAGACGTATGAGTGCTGCCAGCATTGCTGCAGAAGTTGAAGGGGTGGGGGGTCAGCATCTCAGTGCTCAGACCATATGCCGGACACTGCATCAAATTGGTCTGCATGGCTGTCAACACAGAAAGAAGCCTCTTCTAAAGATTATGCACAAGAAAGCACGCAAACAGTTTGCTGAAGACAAGCAGGCTAAGGACATGGATTACTAGAACCATGTCCTGTAGTCTAATGAAACCAAGATAAATGTATTTGGTTCAGATGGTGTCAAGCATATGTGGGGGAAACCAGGTGAGGAGTACAAAGACAAGTGTGTCTTGCCTACAGTCAAGCATGGTGGTGGGAGTGTCATGGTCTGGGGCTGCATGAGTGCTGCTGGCACTAGGGAGATACAGTTCATTGAGGGAACCATGAATGCCAACATGTACTGTGACATACTTAAGTAGAGCATGATCCCCTCCCTTCGGAGACTGGGCTGCGGGGCAGTATTCCAACATGATAATGACCCCAAATACACCTGCAAGATGACCACTGCCTTGCTAAAGAAGCTAAGGGTAAAGGTGATAGACTGGCCAAGCATGTCTCCAGACCTAAACCCTATTGAGCATCTGTAGGGCATGCTCAAACGGAAGGTGGAGGAGCGCAAGGTCTCTAACATCCACCAGCTCCATGATGTCATCATGGGAGGAGTGGAAGAGGACTTCAGTGGCAACTTGTGAAGCTCTGGTGCACTCAATGTCCAAGAGGGTTAAGGAAGTGATGGAAAATAATGGTGGCCACACAAAATATTGACACTATGGCCCCAATTTGGACATTTTCACTTAGGGGTGTACTCACGTTTGTTGCCAGCGGACAGCAAATTTACACTGTTATACAAGCTGAACACTCACTACCTTACATTGTAGCAAAGTGTAATTTCTTCAATGCTGTCACATGAAAAGATATAATAAAATATTTACAAAAATGTGAGGGGTGTACTCACTTTTGTCAGATACTGTATATTATAAGGCGCATGTACCAGGCACAAGAAACCTGTGTAATGCACCTGAAATTCAATTCAAGTAGCAGGTCTGGATGTAATGTTATGGTCTTTTGAACAAAAGTAGTTGACTCAGTTATGGCAAGATCAAATGCTCTCATGAGCAATTTTTCAACATTTAAATACGAATGTTTGAACAATATACTACTGATGAATGGACAGCTTATCCTCCATGGTCTAATGTATCATCATACCCCAGGGTGTGGAACATCAGTAGATCAGAATGGAAAACAGCTATAAAACTTCATTGTTAATGAAATCTAAAACCCCAAAACATGCTGATCACAAAATGTATATTTGTGTGGGCCTGTGACACAAACTTTACATTGTAACCTCTCTTTCTGGTTCTGCGTACAGTGTGGAATTTTTCAGTGCTATATATAAATTAAGTAATTAATTTCATTTTCTCCGCCATAGATGGGTAACCTTATGCAGTCATGTTTCATTAAATTATTTGTTCACCTATCAAAGGACAAGTGAAAGTTACAGAAAAAATGACATTTGCTATCTTTGCTTACTTCTAAAGAGATGTTAATGAAAAGTTATCTTGACTGCTCCATTGGGGGTTACCATAAAGAGTGTAATGAAAACAAGAACATGCTGTCTTTCATGGGTGTAGATTGTTTAGCAGATTTGATAGTGGAGGAGTTGATTTCCCAGGTGGCTATACAAGATACTGTAGTTTTTATATTCTCCAGGAAATTAGGAGCAAATTGTCTAGATCAATACACTTTACTCCCTATATCTAGATAAGCCTTCTGTCTGTTTATTAAGCTGTTGATTTTTTAAATAGTGCAGTAGATAAGAAGCTACTAATGAAAAACTACGCCAATCATTTATGCAGACAAGGGTCATTTAGATGTGATAGCTCCTTGTTACTAGAAAGAAAAATGGGCCACATTCTCCTTAGCACTTGTAAGAAGATCACTGGTGTATGTTAGTGTTATTATGACTGTCTGTATGGCACTCTGGCATATAAGCACATAGCCTGCCTCTGCACACACATGGCCTATTTTTGCTGAACCCATTAAGCCCCTAATATTTCTGAATTAACAATGTAGAGTTTATTTTTTGGACACCCTAAAGCAAAAAGTGGGCCAGAGGCAGCGATACAATTAGTGCATCCATTATTATGAATACAAGATATATTTATACCAAAATAGCCATTTAAATTTGTTCAAATAGGTCCTGTCCAAGTTTCTTGCAATTTAAACATCTGGATTAAAAAAAGAAAACATTGTTCAAAGATGTTTTCCACTCCACTGCTAGATATAAATAAATAAATGCATAAATGGAGTACATAAATCCATAAAGGATTGTAAGCTCTACGAGCAGGGCCCTCCTATTCCTTCTGTATTGAACTGTATTGTAATTGTACTGTGTCCCTTCTTTATTGTAAAGCGCTGCGCAAACTGTTGGCGCTATATAAATCCTGTATAATAATAAAGGGATCCTTAATGTTGTCTTGATTGGGGCAGGTTACAGAGTCCACGCCAGATGGTATCTAGCACATGTCAAAAATGTACCCAGGCACCTTGGCTACCTGTTTCAGGGGCTGTGGCCAGATAAGTTCAGTGTTGCATGTGTGGTGGTCGTGTCCCAAGGTCTGTCGTTTTTGGATGAGGGCTCATTCATTTATTTTTTCAGTCACAATGGTCAACATCACTAAACATGTGAGTATTGCCCTACTAAATAAGCCTGTAGAAAATGTTCCACGACATACTCAGACCTTGATTTACTTTATATTTCTAGCAGCCAAAATTGCGATAGTGACAGCAAAAGCCCCACCATAGACATTGAGGTAGTAAAACGAAAACTCACATGAATCATGTTGAATGAAAAAATAGTGAGTGTCTTACAAAATAAACAATCCATTTTTGACAAAATATGGTCCCCTTGGCTTGCTTGCTTACTTGCAGATCCCGTATGATTGAATCTTAAAGTATGAATGAGTTGATGCTGGATCCCCAGACGGATCCATTTCTTTTGTTCTCTTTTTCTTCCCCTTTTTCTCTTTTATTGTTTACTTAACGTTGGCAAGTCTTGGCATCACGTCCCCTTAGCCTTTTTTCTTCTTTCTTATTTAAGTTCTTGGTGTTCATATTTGGGGGTCAGAAGTCCCTTTGTGGAACTGTTGCCATGCTTAGCAGCGGGTAATACTGTGCGAACCATGGTCACTGGACATGGGCCTTACTTCATGGTGGGCCTACTTCCAGGGATTACGATTTAAGGTGGTCTTGACCCTGATATATTGGGTTTGGCTGTCCCATATTCTGATCCATGGGGTGATCATATGGAAGACCACTCTAGTGTCCACAATGGTTTTGTTGTTTTATACCCATGTTCTAACATCCGGTTCACTTCTGATGGTAGTCAAATACTCACTCATGAGCTTAGTGAATACCCACTTAATTACCAAGATTTTCCGATGTTTTGTTTCCCCCACTTATGTACCATTGTCTATACAGAGCTTGCGAAGATTGTTCGCTGCTCTGCACAGGGCTCTTGTTAATTTTTACTTGTTACTTCACTGTAGGCGGGACCTCATCTATTTAATGAATCATAAGCAATTTGCATGCTTGAAACAGAGCCCTAAGTATAGCTTCTCTAACGTTAGACTCCCAGTCATACTCCTCCAATATGCCCAAGAGACTTGCCCTCGGGTTAAGTGGAAGAGTCACTCAAAAGATCATGTTGATCTGCTGCACAATTCCTGCCCAATACTGGTGTAGTTTTGGGCATCGCCATAACAGGTGAATCAAATCGACATGGTCTCTCTTACATCTAGTACATGTTGCCTCAGTTCTTAGGCCCTATGTGGAGTGTAATGTACTCTCAGGAGGATTTACAGTTGTGTCAGCCTTTGAGACTCATTCAAAGAGCATGTAACCACTGCCTGAAAAGCCCCCTCCCACTGATCTCCATCCATGGGACCCATATCCTGTTCCCACTGTTCCACCGCCGCCAGGGGGTGACACTTCAAGTAGAACTGAAGAAGTATGGCATAGCTCTGGGAAATAAAGCCCTTGGATGAGGTAGCATCCCTAACAAGGCCAAACAGCGGGGCCGGAGACAGGTGCCACTCAGAGGACCCACTCTGTGCCCAAACCGCATGTTCTAATTGTATATAACTAAAGTACATACTAGAGGGTAGATTGAATTTGGCCTGCAGATTAGCAAATGACAAGAGAGCCCCATCCTGGAATATATACTTGAGGTGTGTCACATATTTTATCCAACCAGGGCCAATCTGTAGTTTAGCTAATTCCAGGTATGTATTGTTATCCCATATAGGGCTGAATTCCATGAACCCTGTCACTCTCTGGATGTATCTGGTTTTATTCCATATTTTTTGAATAAGGTTGTAGGTCGGGTATCTTTTATGTGGCAGGCCAAAGGCTTGTGCCTCAAGAGCCTAGGGAACCGAGTCTCTGTGGATGGTATGTATCATCACCGCGACAGAGGATTCTATCTTGCCACTCTCCCCTTTGGCTCCTATGAGATGCTGCCCTGAGCCACTAAGTAGTATAGCCATGGTTTTGGGAGTACCAAACCCCCCATCTTTAGGCCTTTGCAGATGCTCCAACTTAAAGTGGATGTAAACCCTCCATATACCCAGTGAACAGCCTCAGATGATACACAGAGAGGACACAAACCTCCCTATATAAGTCTTATATGTATATCTTCTGTCTTCCCTTTGATATATTGTTTAGAAAATGCACATAGATTTTCCACTTCCTCATTCCTATCTGGGAGGGGTTGATAGCTAGACGATGTGAGACACTGATTGGAGGAAAGGCACACACCCCCTCCTCACACATGCAGAGCTCTGACTGTGTTTTGTTTAGCAGCCTGCTAATCTATATTTAGCAACCTCCAATGACTCTAATTCTATGTCCCGACTAACCAGAAGGAGTGAGAACTTATCAGGCTGATAACAGAGCTACTGAGGAAGAGACCGTTAGGGGACATAGCTATTAGAACAGGTATAACAAAACACTACAGACAGATATGCCCAGCTCAAATTTCATGAATCAGGTTTACATCCACTTTAATTCTCAGATTGTCCTCCCGCCAAATCAAAGACCGAAAGATCGTGTTAACTATTATAAAGATTTTCAGTGGTATGAGATTCACCCGTCCAGCTACCGATATTCGCAGAGACCGCCAGATTCTAATACGATCCCATAACCGCTGGAAGAGGGGGGAAATGTTCAGCTGACAGAAGTCCCTAGGAGATCGCGTCACCTGAACCCCTAAGTACTTAAAGGACGACGTGAGCGGTATGGGGCATGAGGGTGCTATCGCTTGAGTCCCATCTCCATCTAGTAACAACAAGGCTGATTTGACCAATTGATATAGAGACCTGAAAAGGCACCGAATTCTGTAATAGTAGCCATGGCTTCCCGTAGCGAGGCGTCAGTATCTCCTAGGAGAAGGGTGTCATCGGCATATTGCATCCCTTTCTCCTGCAGCCCATCGTATTTGAATCCTACAATCCCCGAATGAGACCTGATCCTGATCGCCAGAGGCTCAATAGCCAGGGCAAACAGGAGGGGTGAGAGTGGGTACCCCTGCCTGGTGCCCCTTCTTAGGGCAAAGTTATGTGATAGCTTCCCAAAGGTTCTAATGGCAGCTTGAGGCTGGGCATATAGCAGTCTAACCCAGGCTATATATCGCAGGCTTAATCTAATTCTCTCTAAGACAGCCCATAAGTATCCCCAGTCCACACAGTTGAACGCTTTTGTGGCGTCTAGTAACAGAAGGGCTCTGCTACCCATATTGTCTAATGGGGACTGTATATTCAAGAAAAGCCTTTGTAAATTAAACGCTGTTGATTTATTGGGAGTTGTCGCAAATTAAATGTTTCCGAAAAGAACTTATATGTCAGGGGTAATCTGTTATACCCATCGTCTCGGGAAGACAATGATCTGCGGTGTTTTCGCAAGTTGACACACCTGACCCCTATGAATACCCGACAGAATCTCTCTTAATCTAATTCGGACGCTATATATCGGACCCAATCTGACGATATACGGGTCGGAGTTCGACGGTAATCTTGGAAACCCTTCGATAGTGTATTGAAACGGGATTCTTCCCCGTGGTCCGTCCCCATGGGTGAGAGTGGGGAGGACAAACGGGACCGATAACTCGGAGACCGCTAGTCCTAGTCCAGAGTAAGCCCCTAACATCCTAAGTTTATGCTACCCGACGTCCTCTTTCCCTACGTTATACGGCTACTGTGGGAAGAGGATCCTCTATGACTGCGGAGCGATGCCCT
>BLSH010028061.1:0-12633 GCA_018402905.1 Glandirana rugosa | reverse complement strand
CCAGCCAGGCAATGGCTTTATTGATAGGCACTAAATATTCAAATGGAGGCCTGTCAGGGCTGGGCTCAGCCATCCCTTCTCAGAGCTCAGGCTGCTGAGCTGTTGGTTAATTGCCAGTACTCATCATTCCACAGTGACTCATCTGATGATCATATTCTGCTTGTCAGTCAGCCTTGCTGGCTATTTAAACTGCCTGGATCAGATCTCCCGTGCCTTCCCCTTGGTCAACATATCCGGATACCCTCTGCTGTGTTTTCCTTCTAAAGACTTTTGCCTGACTGACTTCTCTTATGGGTTCTGATTCAGTTTGCTGCTTCTGACCATGCTGATCTCTGGATTCCTGTTTTACTGGCTTGTTCCGACTACCTGCTCTGGTTACCGAACCCTGGCTATGTTTTGACCATGTTTATTCTGTTTGTACTATTTTACCATTTTATTAAAAAGTGCAATTTTTACTGCAGTTCTGTCAGTCTGATGCATGGTTCCTGACAAGGCCAGATCTTGAAATACCTTTCTTTACTTGCTTAGTTGAGAACAGCCCAGATAATGGTAATGTTACAGTCAGAATAATGGTCTGAATTAAGGAGTATTGTAGCAATCAGGAGGCATGAGGTACCTTGTGGCTCACCCAGATTATGTACAGTCTTTCTCCTTATCTCTGCCTCTAATCCCCACCGATAAAGCACAACACTCCCAGAAGGGGAGAATGCAGAGAAAACTTGAAACGTCTTCTTCTGCAGGTGTCGATAGTTCCAATCTGGGACCCCAGAGCTGCCCCTCTCCCGAAGGGGAGGGAAAAAAGCACCTCCAGCATGCCTTTCCTTTCCTTAGGTTTTCCCAGGCAGAAGACCCAGAGCCCCATCTCCACCCATCTTTTAAAGGAACTCCCATAATGCTCCAAAAAATAGGAGGAGCAGACCTTAAACAGCACCTGACCAAACTCGACCTGCCTACATTAGTGCAAACTAAAGGCATTCATGTTTTTACATATTAACAAGCAGTAATGTGCTCTTAAATAAGCCACCCATGTCCTCTCAAGCTGCAGGTTCAGTGAAATAATTCATCATCAAAGATGACAACAGAAACTCTAATGGTGGGGTTTCAATCAAGTTCTAAGAGCTTACAAGCACCTGCTGTGTGTTTACATTAGATGGCTGGCAGCCTGCTAAGTTTCTGCTGCCATAGAAAATAAAAGGAGAAAAGTTGTGATTTTAGTGACTCTGTTATAATTTTGAAAAGATGAATTTCTCTAAAATTTCTATAGCTGCAAAGGGGATAGTTGGCATGTTGGAAAGTGCTTTTAATGATTGTTTAGAATACACAAATACAGTACTTTAGTGTGCATAGTCTAGGTATAGGTTCACTTTAACTAGCATGCTATGCTTTATTAGAGATGCCATTTCATAGAAAGTATCACTTTTTAAGTCTATTTAAAATGTAAAATGTTTTGCTTGGGCTCACCTTCTGTATTAGCGAGTGCAATAAAAATGTTAACATTTGTGTAACAAAAAGAAAGACCTGACACCTCCCAGCACTTGCTATATATGTACCATGATTTATTGATACTAAATACAAGCAATTCTTTAATATTCGTCACAAGTAAACTTACAAAAAAAACACTGAGAGTATTGTCTGGTATGCCCAGCCCTGCCTACTCAGACTTATTTAGGGCTTGTTCACACAGGTCTCATTATCTTGCACTTAGCAGCACTGCCAAAATGCAAGGAAGTGCCAACAACAATGCTTTCCAATAGATCATGGTCATTTGTGCTGCTGTGTATGGCATTTTGACATATAGCATTTTTGGGCTAGACGTGAATTCACTAGAACCACAGAACCACAGCCAGGGCTGGCCCAAGACATTGTGTTGCTTGGGTCCAAAAATTAAATGCTGCCCCCCGCCCCCAAAAAAAAAAAAATTACGCCCACCAAAAGGCCCCCGCGTCCATTATTTTATATCATGAGAATTAAAACTAAAATTAAATTTATCAGGAAGTCAAATTTACATGCAACAGCACCTTGTCTATATGCAAAATTATATGACATACCATTATGTTCAATTCCAAGTGGCGGGCTAGAGCAGTATAGGGGCAGGCCAGGGCAGTATAGGGGCATGCTAGGGTAGTATATGAACATGCTAGGGTAGTATATAGACACGCTAGGGTAGTATATGAACACGCTATGGTAGTATATAGAAAGGCTAGGGTAGTATATGAACAGGCTATGGTAGTATATGACCAGGCTAGGGCAGTATAGGGGCAGGCTGGGGTACATAGAAATGCTAGGGTAGTATATATACAGGCTAGGGTAGTATATAGACAGGCAAGGGTAGTATAGGTTTCAGGTGGAGCACTTGTCATCAGGACACACAAAGCTGCTGGAAAAAAATTCTTGGTCGTCAATTTGCTGGGTAAATAGAAGAGAAGGAGAGGCAGCTATGGTTCAATGTGCTGCCCCTCTCAAAGTGCTGCCTGGGTCCAATGGACCCACCGAGACCCATGGTAGGGCCGGCCCTGACCACAGCACATAGTAATACAGGAAAGAGTTCACCGTATACCATAATAGCATTTTGATGAAATCTTTTGTACTTTTTTTGAGTGTTATATGGCAGACACATGACTGCAAAGTCTTCCTGATGTTCGTTGTTCCACATAGTGGACACTTATAAGGGGTGCAGGCATTTATGTCATCACACTTAGGGGAAAGTAAGTTTCCCAGTCTGCATTCCATAAAGGTGACTCTGTTACAGATGGTGAACTGTGATTGACAAGGGGATGTGGCAGCTAATCTGACCATGGGAGATACAGGAATGCTATGAGTTGGCATTGTGACACAAGCTGACCATGTCAGAATGGATCTGCCTGGCATGGTCTAAATGGAAAACAAAAAAGGAGAACTGTCAGGATCCCTAGTTATTTTTGAGGAAGGTAGACATTCCAATCCACAACATTTTTAAGAAAATGATTGCTTCAGAACATAAGTTTGAAGAAAATGATTGCTTCAGAACATTAGACCATAAAATATTATATAATATCATTTATGCATCCAAATTTATTATAATGCAATCATGCAGAATTTAATATGCCTATTTTTTATCTGTTAAGTGCTACAACAAAGGTTAGAAAGCCCTGTGCTGCCAGTACATAGCAGAGTCAGACTGCTACCCACACAGCCCCAGCTCTCCTGCGGGCTGACACACCCCAGTGAATATTGGTCCAATCAACATCACCCTTGCATTCCAAACAAAGATGTTGATTGAAGCAGTGTTCAGGGGATGTGTCAGAGAGTTGGGCTGATGTGACTCTCTTAGTGCTGCCAATTTTTATTTTAACCCTTGCAGCGGCAATTAGCAGATTAAAAAAAAAAACCCTTCATTGGCCCTGTGGTTTTCTAAGGTAAATGAGCTAAGGGATATGGAGGACCTTACGGCCACATTGCACAACAGGGAGGAGATCTTCCGTGAGACCTGGAGGCCGTGGCAGCATTTTGTGTACACCGATGCCTACCGCAAAGAACTTGCAGGCTAGGCCTGACAGTTGGTGGAAGAGCAGGGGCCCTGGACGCAGACCACACAACCTTCCTACTCTTTGCTAATCCTCTCTCTTTGCTGCCCTTCTACATCTATCTGTTCTTTTCCTCTTTTTCCCTTCACAGGTCTGTGAGGGATCCCTGTAGTTTTATTTGTCATTGGGGCCAATTGGGCGCTCGTACTTATCTCTAAGACCCAGGACCAATTCCCCCTAGCAACAGTTACTCGAGGGCCAATACCCCCTTACCTTCAAAATCACTTTACCCTCTATATTACTGGCCAAACCAGAATTTGGGGTTCTTCCCCCTCTTCTCTCTGTAGAGATGATGACTGCTCAAGACCTATAGCTTCCCCTTTTCTATTTATGATCTATTAACATTTGGAAAGTTGCATATTTGCGCACAGTGGTGGCCAGCATGGCCACGGGTTGGCCCCTGGGGGGAAGTCGGGGGGCATAGACAGGTGCCTCCTTTTGGCTGGGGGGCGGATCAGACCCATTCGTGGGTGCACTGGTCTGCCTCACTGGCCCCTCTTCCCCCTCCTCCTCCTGGGGCAAATGTAACCGTTTCCTCTAGGAATGTGGCGACTGGTATTGTTTTTGTATCTTAACACTTTGTACTACGAACCACTTGTGCAATTGTTCTGTAATGTATTATTATTTCCTAAGAAATAAAGAAATTACTAAAAATATAAAAAATAAAAAACACATATTCGTTACGGTATCTGCAGCATAACTGCATTAAACTAATAAATTAAGAGGGTTTAATTGGGCTTTAATATAATGGTTTATACACCCCCAGTCTATGCTCTTTAAGTTTTCATGATATCTTTAATTTCTTTGTGCAGCTTTAATACATTTAATGTGTTTGTTGTTTGGCGCAGACAACTTACTTCACCATGTAAGAGGGGTAAGCTATACATTTGAAACCTTATTTATATTATTACCTCCAGAGATCGCTATGATGTACTTATTCTGCTTTTCTACACTGCCAAAGCCCTTGCTAACAAAACAGGACTTTGGGGTATGAGGAAGCATGTCACCTCCCCTATAAGACAGTGCTTGGGCCTGAGTACCCAATCACCAGTCCTCATCGCTTTCACTTGGGGGGGGGACATTTTGTCACCCCCCGTCTAACCTCCAACAACTGTTGACACTGGGGTTTAGACAAATGTGGGTGCTGCTTCAGATAGGTTGCAAGGAAGTGAGATACAGAGACAGAACGTGTCATCTGCCTATGTAAATAATGCAGATTCCCGTTCTGACAGGGGCATGTCAGAGATCTATGGTTCCCGGTGATCGTGAACCAAAAAAGGATGTCAATTTTGTTTGGGTAAAGCGTCACACGACCACATAATTGTCAGTTAAAACGATGCAGTGCCGTATCACAAAAAATGTCCTGGTCAGGAAGTGGGTAAATCCTTCTGGGGTTGAAGTGGTTCTCTATTCTTTTCCATTACAGGTTTCACTTAACAACTATTAAGATCATATATCAGCCACTTGGAGAGTCCATTGTTTTGTTTTCTATTACAAAAAACTTCATTGTCAGAAAGAGCAGTAAAGTACGATGGTTGTGTATCGTTTGTGTAATAATTAGCAGAGTTAACAGACATAAAGAGGAATTACGGCTGCTCCCATTCCTTTGTAGCCCTACCTAAATGGGGGCCGCTGGTTCTTCTCAAATAGTCCAGACGCTGCCCACCACCACCAGTGCTGGTCCATACTCGCAGGCTCTGAAGAACCATAAACAGGATAGGGGTTAGGGTGTGAGATACTACAAAACACTGGACAGCAAACAGGAGGACACTTTCCTCTAGGCTCACACTCCAGGATTCTGCTGAGAACAGGGGAATGGCCAGTACTCTGAGACTCAGTCCAAGCTACCTCTGGCATCTATATGTGAAAAACACACAGTCACCAGGAATCAGTTCAGGGTCATTACTCACAAGTTCCCAAGACAGCTGCACTCCTTCCAGCTTCATTCAGTGAGGGAGGAAATCCTTCTCCAGACCCAATCCTTGTAGCTAAACCCCACAGCCAGCTCCTCAGGAAGATCACCCCAGGTCCTCAGCCCTGACATCCCTGAGGCCTCAAGAACAGCTACACAGTCCACACGCTGTCTCAGGGCTGCAGCCCCTGAGGCTTTCCAACCCTCCTGGGAAGAAAGAACAATCACTCCAGGGCTTCTGGTATTTATTACCTCCCCAGCCACCTTCTGGACAATACTCCCCAGGAATTGGCTGGAGCATGATACATATTTAGGCTGGTAAATATTTAGGCTAGGAAACCCTGAACAGACCAGAACAAACAACCACTGATCCCTAGACTACCGATGGAGCCAAAAAACAAAATTTGCCTAGCATCCTACACTGGGGTGCTACACTTTGAACTAAAGATTGTTCTTTCATGTCTATGCTACCATTATATGCTGATGTCCCCACAACAGTTACAGAGACACAAATGTACACATTTGTATGACTTGCATTAACATAGCTCATCACACTACTGGTTCACAGTTGCAGGACACACACACAATCACACACACATGACAATTTACATACACACATTTGCTCAAAGTTTCTTACAGAACACATTACTTACAACTTATTTTAATTAGCTTGTGGGGCCTTAATAGAATGAATTCTAGTAAATAAAAATGTTAGTACCTATCAAATGCTTACTTGCAGTGGTTTCCTTCATTAATGATTTTTAATTCACTTGCAATGTGCCTTTGAAGTAGAACATTTGACAACTTCAGGAAGAGTCAAATTCCTAGCACAGCCCCATCCTTCCATACACATCATAGCTTTCTCCTCTTCTAACAGTGTTTTATTACTGTCTGTGCTGGCCCAACTTCTCTATCCTTCCTTACATTGCCTCTTATGTGGCTTTTAGGGAAGGAGTGAAAGGGAGTACTAGTGAGTGTCACTTCAGTGACACCTCTGATTCTGCTGACACCACATCCAAGATGACAGCATCCAGCAATAATGAGCTTTTGGATATCTACACAAGGGAAGCTTTTACAACTAAGTAACATGCATGTTACTGTGTTAAGTAATGATTGTTTTCTTACTGCAAAGTCTAGTGACAGGGACACTTTAAACCGTGTGATTAAATATGAAAAATTGTACTGAAACCTGTAATGCAGTGTTATGGGGGTTTAGGGTCTTGTTTTAATGTATTTATTGTCTCATAATTATGGGTTAGATTGGAATGTAATGAAGCCTATGGATGTCCAGTCACTGAAGCCATACAAGCTTACATTATGTGAAATAACTCAGAATAGTGTTCTGCTTATACGCCATTGAATCTCACATTTAGCCTTTATATATGCTTTGTTGTAGCCCCATAAATGGTTAGTAAATAAATAATCCTATAAATTCCCATTACTATTTTGACTGGTCTGTCTTCAACTGAAGTGCGTTCAGTTGATTGTACCCCTTTTCCTGTGTGAACCGTCTACAATGCAGCCAGCATGACTCTCCTCCTCCTACTCGCTGCTTCAGCCACCACTGCTACAATTTCAACACTATATGTTAAAACACTTTCCTCAGCAGGTGTTTTTAGGCAGACATAAAGAAATTAATTGCAGGTATTATTGTCTTTTTATACATGCATTTACTATTAAAATCTATGTCAATCCCACTTTTATTGCTTTCAGCACTGAGCTCTATAGAAACCAATAGTGGTTTCTTCTAACAGAGTACTATATACATGGCTTTTATATATCAGCCAATCCTATATGTCTCATGGGACTATTTTAGCGCTGTGTTCATTCAAGTAATAAACAAAGGATTTTTAGCTTTTTTTTTTACACTGATACGCTTTGATAAAAATAAAAAAATAGTGTGTGCTCTTTCTGATAGAATGAATTGTAAATCAAGTGTCTGTCATCTGCAAAAATGAAGAACAGGACAGTTATTTTCATAGCTGTCAACAACACATAACAATGAATTGCACATACTCTTTGTTGTAAGGAAAGAATAGTGGGCCTGCCATGGTAGTCGGGGTGTAACAATCGATGTAGGGATCAGTGGATTGAAGCTCTTTTTAATGTACAACATTACTTCCTCAGGTCACTGGGGGGACCAAATTGTTAGCGCCATTACACCTCTAAACAGACCTCACCAAATGTTTTTGTGTTTTGGTCATAACTGTGAAGAAGTAAGGTTGGAAGCAACTATAATGTTCACATTAGAGGACAATCTGCTGGTCTGGTTGTCAGACAATACAATAGGGTTGATTTGCACAACTAAATCTTCTTTGAGCTTAGGTAAAGCAGTATTCAATCCATTTATCCAATCAAATGCAAGAAAAAAATTCTCTAGAATGGGTGTTGGCAACAGGTCAACTGCAACCCACCCATTTATCAACCATGTAATCATTAGGTCTTGACTGGCTTTTGCTGCCCGGACCACCTCACTAACAGGAATAGTGATGGCTGCAAACCGACACTGAGGAGGAGGAGAGAGCCAAGAGGAAATGTGGGCTGTTCTTTTCTTCTCCAGGATGGATATAGTGATTGGTTAGAGGGAGGGAGAGGAGAAAGTTACTGCTTCCTTACTGGCTGTTCTGTTGGTGTGCTGTGTTCCAATGGCAACTGCTTCTTTGTTAATTAAAATGAGCTGTAAAATGAAATAGATGGTAGTAAAGGAGATATTTCAAGGCTGTGAGTGGCTTTATTTATTAGGAGTTAAGGATAAGCAGATTGAGGTAAGTCTTGGTTAGACTTTACTTACTCTACTGCCCTTAATTTTTAATGGTGATTGCTAGGTTAGTTCCTTAAAAAAACATGCTACACCTTGGTGATTTTTGATCTCTTCCATGTTGTTCAGGTAGCTCTTTATCTTTCCAGGATTACCTGCCCCTGCTTTAGAAAATCCACCCTATTGTTTTTGGGCCGCTAAAGACAGCACCAGACAATATTCATCTTGAGGAATAGTGATCAAACAGGTTAGAAAACCTCCAGTGGCCATTGTTGTTTTTACCATAATAAGATGGCTCCAGGTGACGTCTGTAGAGTTTGCACCAAGCCTTGCTCCATAGGCCTAAACAGGAGTGGGAGACTATGAGTGGGACTAAGTGACCCTGATATCTGTCTTTCATTGGTGCCTAGTGGGTCTTACCCTTTAGACTCATTTGTTCTATGCCTGGCGCATTTTTATTTTAAAAGCTGAAGGGTGGGCTTAAGTCCCCTTGCTGACTATGCAGCCAATTACATCCTTCCCCCTTTGGAGCTGCCCATCACCGGTGGGAGTGGGGACAGGTTGCAATGCAGCCTTGATGACGTCTGGGCTGTACGGCTCCCATGTCTTAAAGAGTTCACACAAGAGAGCTACACAAGTGTAAAGCTGGCTACACATTATACAATTTTTATACAATTTTCTTGTACAACTTTTCTTTAGATTTACCAAAACCAAATAATATGAGGTCAAACCTAAACACTTTCAAATTGTATGCAATAAGGCAGAAAGGTTTTTCTTTTTTCTTACACATGATTGGATTGAAGTTACATTAACAAAGCTTCTCATTATTTACCAAGCTCATTAAAGAGTCAATTTGCTGGAAAAAATGTCTGTGCCTTTAGTAAATCAGCCTATGTCTGTTTCTGCTTTTGAGTTAGTTAGCCTAGTGTAAATTACATTTTATATACATTTTAGAGGGTTAATATAAAGTTTGTCCCCAAGTTGGTCATGCTACGCTATTCACACAGCTCCTTAAAATAGGTGCATAATATCAAAATAGAAAGAATGTAGTCATTTTAGTTGTCGATCTACATTTTTGAAGATCTATAAATTACTTTTGTACTTTTGGCAGATTACTTTTATGTCTATGAAATGACAGCTTTTACCCAACATTAAATTAATCCTGTCTTGTTTTGGCTTTTGTTACTACCAATAAAATTTCTCTTAAAAATGTGAATGATCACTTGGACTTTTATCTGTCTTTGCCTTCACTTTTTTCATGCATGTTTAATCTTCACCACCTGGCAGATCTGCTGACCGTGGCATGTGCAGGCTATTTTGATTGATGAGTAGGCTAGTAGGTAACCTTTTATTAAGAACACACAGCTATCAGACAGAGTCTTATACAGTATAACACCAAGAGAGGCTATGGCAGGGCTTTACATTGCAGAAAATACTGTCTATGCTGATTTGGCGTTAAGGTATTCTGTCATTTGGACAAGAGTTAACTCCTATGTCTGACCTTTCCATGTAGTAGATTGAAGTAGTCCCAATTCATAAGTAAAATCAAGACCCTGCTGTTATTTAAATTTACTCAGGGAACTGAGCTGACACATTCAGGTATGATGGCTGTCAATATGTGCCTTTACATTTGCGATAATAATGTGTAGTACCATACTCAGTTTGGGAGGGTCCAGTCTTTTTTTCTCTTCTGTTTTAGTACCAGGGTTCACCTGCAGGAGTGTTATATGTGCAGTATTAGATAGGCCCTGGAAATACAGGTTGAGTAGGACATGATGCCTCTAAGGTGCCCAGGTGAAAAGCGAGGAAGAATATGGCACTAGACTGGCCAAATTCCAAAAACCATTCATTCATTCAAATTTGCCAGGTGGTCACGTGACCTCCCTCTGTAGTGCATACATCGGAGGAAGAGAGCGACGGGCGGTCACGTGAACGCTGATCGGAGAGAATCGATAAGGTATTTACAAAATGGCATACAGTATATACTACATGTAATCCTAGCAGAGGGGCTTGCAGTAATGTTTGCACTGCTCAGAATGGTCCTAGAGGGAGAGGTGAGGGGTGGCTCACACACAGAGCTAACAGGCAGGGAGGGGAAGGGGGAGGAGGACACAGGAGACGCAGGAGAGCAGAGAGGAGAGCTGTGGATGTCAGAGGCACATAAACTGATCGTGATGTCAGGGCTCAGCAGCCATGATTAACCGTGGTCAGTTTACTAAGGGGAGGACATAGCCAGGCACGATCAGCCAGGTTTTTTAGGTGATATGAGGGGCCAAATTACACAGCACAAGCACTGGGCTGTTATTCATGCTTTAAAGGAACAGGATGCTTTCTTTTAGGGTAACTATTGATTTAAAGTGATTGTAAAGGTTGTTTTTTTTTTAATAACAAACATGTTATACCTGTCAATGGTGTTACACAGAGCAGCCCAATCTTCTTGTTATACCTGCATTGATTTTACACAGAGCAGCCCGATCTCCTTGTTTTTGGGTCCCTCGCCAGGGGTCCTGGCTCCTCCCCCCTGCCGAGTGTCCCCAATAGCAAGCCTCTTGCTATGGGAGCTGCGCTTCTGAGACATTGTTCATTCACACACAAAGAGCGTGGCTCGACCCCACCCTCCACTCTCTCCACATTGGCTCACTACCTGTGATATCCCGCTGCTGTGTGAGCCAATGAGGAAAGACCTGGGAGAGCTGCTGCTCTCATACACATCACTGGATCGAGATGGGGCTTGGGTAAGTATAAAGGAGGTTAGGGAGGGAGCTGCACTCAGAAGGTGTTTTACCTTTATGCATAGAATGCAAGAAGGTAAAAACGATCTGCCTTTAGAATCGCTTAAAAAAAAAAAAAGTGTGTACACTTTTTTTACCCACTTCTTCCTCCAGTGGTGAAAGAATCCTGAATAGTGCAGTGACAGGTGCCATGTAATTACATGGCTCCACCCACTGCATCGTTCACCTCTAAGTGCAGGGTTGAGGGCTGATGCCCTGGTCTTACAGAAGTGAGATAAATGAAGTTGGGAGCTACTGTTGCATTGGTGAGACTGTGAGGAACAGTGCCAGAGATTGAATGTTATTTAAACTTGCTGGGGATTGATGGTTTAGTTTTATGCTCCAGATGGAGTTGGGTTAACCTGTTTTTACAATTTCTATACAATCTCCTGCAGATTTGTGAGAGCTTATCTATACAATCAAATCAATTGGTCAAGAAGCCAATTAAGACACACTGGGGGTCATTTACCATAGCGCCAATATGCAATCGAGCGGGACAGGATAATAGCGCCCAATTAAAGGCAATCAGGACTTCAACTCTCAGAAACTGGGTGGACATGCAAATGGAACAGTGCGCTATTGCGGGCGAACATGCCTGTCAGTTCGCATATGTGGGAAGAGTGGAAGTCAATGGGGCTCGAACCTGCAAAATCCAAAGTCCTCATTGAAGGCTTGTACGCAAGTTATTGGCCATAAAGTGTGTATGGGGACCTGGGTACTGCCCTGGGGGATATGTATCAAATATTTAAAAAAAAAAAAAAGCAATTGTTTTTTCAGGAGCAGTGATTTTAATGATGCTTAAAGTGAAACAATAAAAATAAAAAAAATCCTTTAAATATTGTGCCTGGGGGGTCACCTTAGTCTGCTTGTAAAGTGGCGCATCTGTGAGATGTGTAGAACAGTGGTGCAGCAATAATGACTAGAGTTGAGCGAACACCTGGACATTCAGGTTTGGAGGGTCCGAACGAACTTTGGAAAAAAGTCCAGGTTCGGCACTGAACGTTGCCCGAACGTTATCCCGGACCCCGGACCCCATTGAAGTCAATGGGGACCCGAACTTTTAGGCACAAAAATGGCTGTAACAAAGTCCTGGCATTAAATTCAAATAAAAAAAAATTGGAAGGGGAGGTGGATGTGGAGTAGGAGCCTAGAGGTTGACTAGGTCGTGACCATGGCAGTGTAGGTGGAAGTGGCGGTGGTCGAGGAGGAGGAGGAGGTAGCCAGCACTGTATTTTTTTTTTGTTTGTTTATAATTGGGGTAGCCCCCAAAATATTGAGGCCTATTCAAAAAAAGTATACGAATGGCTGTGTGAGTCCGGTCTACATGTTTATTCTGCACAAGGTACAGACAAGTCTTGTGGGATCCATGCCTGATATATTTTCATAAAGGTTAGCTTGTCCACGTTGGTTATGGACAAACGGCTGCACTTGTCTGTGATAACGCCCCCTGCCGTGCTAAACACACGTTCAGGCAATACACTGGCTGCAGGGCAGGCCAGCACCTACAATTTGGAGACACAGAAGTTGAGTGGGGCAGACCCATCAGTCAGTACGTGTAGGCGTGTGCCCACATACTCTTGCACCATGTTGCTGAAATGCTGCCTCCTGCTAAGACGTTGTCTATCGGCT
>BLSH010028020.1:17016-28770 GCA_018402905.1 Glandirana rugosa | reverse complement strand
GATCGCCGCCATTTTTAGTAAAAAATAAAAAAAAATTAAAAACCCCAAAAATGAATTCTCATCATCCGTAAACGCGACCACTTTTGCGCAAACCAATCAATAAACGCCGATTGCGATTTTTTTTATCGCAAATATGAGGAAGAATATAAATCGGCCAAAAACGGTGAAAAAAAATGTTTTTTTATATTTTTTTTTTGGATTTGTATTTTAGGAAAAAGTAAGAAATTTGTTTTTTTTTGCAAAATTGTCGCTCTTCTTTTGTTTATAGCGGCGATCAGAAATGACGCAGCGGTGATCAAATACCACCAAAAGAAAGCTCTATTTGTGGGAAAAAAAGGACGCAAATTTAGTTTGGGTACAACGTCGCACGACCGCGCAATTGTCAGTTAAAGCGACGCAGCGCCGAATCACAAAAAGGGCTCCGGTCCTAAAGCTGGAAATCCTTCCAGGGCTGAAGTGGTTAATAGGTTAGGAATAATGATTTTGGGGATTAGGCTGCTTGCTATTGCTAGAGTAAAGAAGTCATGGCCTTTGATTGCTTCCCTTTCTATATTAGTCCATAGTTTATCCTCTGTAGTAGAGAGCCAGAATTTCATATAGTAGTTCTTGATGTTTGGTAGATTCATACCTCCCAAGGCTTTAGTGGTAGTTAGGATGGAAAATGCTACCCTAGACTTTTTCCCCTTCCAAATACATTTTTTCAGTTTATTATTTAGCTGTGTGTAGAATTTTGACGGTAGTGGGATAGGCAGACATGGAAAGTAATAAAGTATCTTGGGTAATGTTTGCATCTTAAATGCAGCTATTTTTCCCACCCAGGACAGTTGTATTTTTTGTATATATTGTGTAGGTCTTTGTTAATTTGTTCTACTAGGGCTGGGAAGTTTGCTTCATATGTTTTAGATGCAGGGAAAGTTAAATGAATTCCTAGATATGTTATTGATGGGTTGTTCCATATGAAATTGTGTTTTGTACTTAGTAAGTTAAGTAATTCCTTTGATAGATTCATGGGTAATGCATAGCATTTATTCTAGTTCATTTTGTAGTATGAAGCTTTTCCAAATTCTTCTAATATTTCTTGGACTTCTGGGAGGGATTTGATGGGGTCGGTGATGGAGAGAATTATGTTGTCTGCAAATAATCCTAATTTATGTTCATGTTGGCCTATTTTTATGCCTTGTATAGTTGGGGAGGATCTAATGGGATCTGCTAGGGGTTCAATTGCTAATGAAAATATTATAGGTGATAGTGGGCAACCTTGTCTGGTTCCATTTGTTAAAGTGAAGTTCCTAGATAATGAACCTGAAGTAAATACGTTTGCTGTTGGTTGTGTGTAAAGAGCCATAATTGCTGAGTGTATAAATCTTTTGAAGCCAAATTTGGATAATGTCTTGGAAATGTAATCCCAGTGCATTCTATCGAATGCCTTTTCGGCATCTAGTGCCACTAATACTGATGGCATGTTTTCTATTTGGCCATGGTTAATTAGGTTTAACATTCTTCTAGTACCGTCCGGTGCCTGTCTACCTCTGACAAATCCTACTTGATCAGGGCTTAATAGAAAGGGGGTAATGTTTACTAATCTATTGGCTATAATGTTTGCATATATTTTGAGGTCAGAATTTAATAGTGAAATTGGTCTATAATTCAGAGGAGATGATGGGTCTTTGTCTGGTTTGGGAATTGTTATTATTATGGCTTCTAATAATTCTTTGGGAGGTGATTGGGAATGAGCTATGTAATTAAACATGTTCGTTAGATATGGGGCTAGTATTTCTGAGAAAGCTCTGTAATATTCTCCTGACAGGCCATCTGTGCCCGGGGCTTTATGTTGGGGAAGTTCTTTAACCACTTCAGCCCCGGAAGGTTTTGCAGCTTTAGGACCAGAGCACTTTTTGCGATTCGGCGCTGCGTCGCTTTAATGGACAATTTCGCGGTCGTGCGACGTTGTACCCAAACAAAATTTGCGTCCTTTTTTTCCCACAAATAGAGCTTTCTTTTGGTGGTATTTGATCGCCTCTGCGTCATTTCTGATCGCCGCTATAAACAAAAGAAGAGCGACCATTTTGCAAAAAAACCCAAATTTCTTACTTTTTGCTAAAATTCAAATCCAAAAAAAAAATATAAAAAAACATTTTTTTTCACCGTTTTTGGCCGATTTATATTCTTCCTCATATTTGTGATAAAAAAAAATCGCAATCGGCGTTTATTGATTGGTTTGCGCAAAAGTGGCCGCGTTTACGGATGATGAGAATTCATTTCTGGGGTTTTTATTTTTTTTTTATTTTTTACTAGTAATGGCGGCGATCTGCGATTTTTAGCGGTACTGCGATATTGCAGCGGACATGTCGGACATTTTTGACACTTTTTTGGGACCAATGACATTTATTCAGCGATCAGAAATTTAAATGTCCACTGATTACTGTATAAATGTCATGGCAGTGAAGGGGTTAACCTGGGGGGGAGAGCTAGGGGTTAACTGTGTTCCCTGGGTGTGTTCTTACTGTGGGGGGGTTGGGCTACCATGGGCATGAGAGATCTAACTGATCCCAGTGACAGGGATCAGTAGATCACTCATGCCCCACTGACAGGGCGGGGAACCGCCGTGTTTACATCGGCGGTTCCCCTTCTTTTCCCTGTAGCCGCTCATCGCGGCTCGCCGGCGGACATCGGGTCCGCCCAAACCGCGGGCACACTCCTCGGGAGTGCGGCGGGTGCGCGCGCGCGCCCCCTGGTGGCCAAAATGCGAATCGCCGTTTATTTACGGCGATTCGCGCCCAGCTCCCCGACTGCCGCCGTGAAAAGACGGCGCGCAGTCGGGAAGCAGTTAATGACTTTTATGGTTTCTTCTATGGATATTGGCTTATTAAGCTTTTCTAATTGGGTGGTATCCAACTCTGGTAGATTTATGCTATTTAGAAACTCTGTTATAGTTCTTGAGTTTGGTTGAGGTGTGTTAATATCTTCTTTTATATTGTATAGAGATTCATAGTATTGGGCTAAGGTATCAGCTATTTCCTGAGGGTTGATTACTGTCTTTCCTGCAGTGTGGTGGGTTCATTTATTAATTTTATTTTTTCTTCTTTTTTGATGTAGTTGGGAGGCTAATAGTTCCCCTGCTTTGTTGTTTTGCAAGTAGTATTTTATTTTTATGTTTTTTAGGTATTTATCGTAATCAGATATAAGGATAATACGTAATTCGTGTCTTAGGTTGTTCAGTTGGTCTTGCATTTTGATGTCATTAGGGTTTTTTTTTATGTGATTCTTTTAATTTCCTGATGTCTTTTAATATTTTATCTAGAATTTGTTTTTGTTTTTTTTCCCTTGCTGCTCTCTGTATAAGGAGGCCTCTGGCGTATGCCTTATGTGTGCACCACAATGTATTGCTATTTATTGTGCCTTTATCATTTATATCAAAGAATTCTGTTAGACTTTTTTTCATCACTGACAGGTGTTTTTCTTGTGAAAGGATAAATGTGTTATTCCTCCATAGATAAGTATTAGTGGTAGGTTGTCCTGTGTTAATTTCCAATGTAATTGGTGCGTGATCGGACCAAGTTGTATTGTGAATGCGGGCATTCACTATTTTTGGTAAGAGGTTCCTGTCAGTGATGAAATAGTCTGTTCTGGAGTAAGTTTTGTGAACCTGTGAAAAGAAGGTATAGTCCCTTTCTGTTGTATGCAAGCATCTCCAAGGGTCGAACAAGTCCTCTGAAGAAAAGATTGTGGATAGTCCTCTTCTGCTTGTATGGCTCTTTTTTGTTGTGTCCATATCCGGATCCATTGGGGCGTTAAGATCTCCGCATAAAATAAGATTTCCTTCTTGTATTTTCCTTGCTTTTTAAATTACTTTTTGGATAAAATGGTGAGGGTTTTTGTTAGGGGCATATAGGTTCACAATTGTATATGTGATATTGTCTATGGAAGCTACTATGATGATGTATCTTCCTTGGTTGTCAGATTTGATTTTCTTTAGTTGGAAGGAGACGGTGTCTTTGAAAGCTGTGATTACCCCTTTTTTCTTCTTTTTGCTGTTGGATACGAAGATCTGTGGGAATTTGCTGTGGGAGAACTTGGGTTCTTTATCCTGTGCGAAGTGAGATTCTTGGATGCATATTATATCACAGTTTAATTTTATGGCATCTATCCATAGAGTTTTCCTTTATTGAGGGGCGTTAAGGGCCTTAGCATTTAGTGATAAGATTTTAAGAACCATTATATTCATATATATTGCTTAAAGGTCATTTTTGATGTTTATCAAAAGGTGTCTTGCTGGTGTAGTATTGTTCCTTGTTGTAGTTGGGTATTTCTTCCTGTAGGTGAAGGTGTTGTGTTACATATTGACCATAAGTAAACTTTTGAAAAGTGAAGATGTGTTTTAACTTCAAACTCAAACACAGAAAAAAGAAACAGAAAAAAGATAAGGAGTTGTGTTGCAACTCCAGTGTACATTATAATTGTACTGAGTTTTTGGGGTTCCAGGGAGGAATTTATGCGGATCACGTTCCCTGAGCCTTGAACCCTGCATTTTAGTCAGTGAAAGAATTAACTGAAAAAAGCTTCAGGAGACTTCTTTATGTCTCTTGTATGATAGGCGAAGAGATTCTGTCATTTGTTGTTTCTTGAGTGCCAATTGTGGGTTATTTTCCCTTGATGTGGTTGGTCAGGAGGTTTATCTGCGTTGTTGGGGAGTAAGCACCAGTTCCGCAGTAGTTTCAGACCTTGATCCATGTTGTTGATTGAGTAGGATTTGCCTTTGTGATCCACTAATATTTTTGTGGGGAACCCCCACTTGTATGTTATGTTGTGGTTTAGTGATAGAGTTGAGGTTTTTGCGGGCTAGGATTGTAGCTTGCGATAAATCTGTAAAGAGGATGATTCCTGCGTAGGGGTCTGGTAATGGTGAGTGACGTCTTGCATATTGCATTAGTTGCTCCTTTACCCCAAAAAAATGAATCCTGGCTATGACGTCACCTGGTAACTTTTCTGGTATATGGGCGGGTTTGGGCAGTCTGTGAGCTCGGGCAATTTCCAGCTCTTGTTTTGGGACTGAAGGGATTCGATCCAAAATCATTCCTTGAATTAATTTTTTTTAAGTCTGACGATTTTACGTTCTCTGGGATGCCTCTAAATTTGACTTTGTTCCGTCTGGCCCGGTCCTCTAAATCCGCCGCTTTGATTTTAATTTGATTGACTTTATCCTCTAAATCAAAGTGTGAATCAACCATTTCATCATATGCAGATGTAAATTCTGTCTTCTTGTTTTCTACAGAATCAATTCTTTCTCCTAGTGCCTCCATTTCAATTTTTGCATCATTTTTAGCATGGCATGTTGTAGTGCCCCCCTGAGAGATAAGATCATATCTTTTTATAGTTGAATCAAGTATGGGCTGGCCTGCTGTGGGAATAGCATTGAGTTTCTCATCATAGGGATTGTCATTTATATTTGAAGGGTCTTGTGCATAATTGTGATCTTTACCTTCATCAGAGGAGATACTTCTTCTTGGTTTGAGAGGGCTGTTGAAATCCTTTTGTTGAGGCTGAGTTTCCATGCCGCTGTCCTCATCTCCATGCTTATCAGCAGCATGTGCTGTGCTGTGGTGGGGGGAGGGGTCATCTTCCCTGCTGTGTCCATCTGTTGGGCTGAGGAATGGTGTCACTTTACGGGGACCCTCTCTATTCTTCCTCTTCCCCACCATACTGATTCCCACTGTCTCCCTGAGCCTGACCGTCGCTTCAGGGTTCAGTAATCGCTTTGGAGTTGCTCTGTGATGGCTCAGGGAAGTCCGTGATCAAAGAGCTCCCTCACAGTGCAGCAATCTCCTCCTGTGGCCAGCCTTAGATGTGCCTCTTTTAATCATCAACCTTGTGAGTGTCTAAATTTAGTACCTTCATTAAATGTAACCACATTGCTACACTAAGAGGGGCTTCTCTTTTATACTCTGTAGTTGCTGCTGGATTTTGCTTCTAATCCCCTTGTGGAGGCGGCCATTTGTGGATGGACATTTTATGGTTA
Organism: Glandirana rugosa; assembly: GCA_018402905.1. Classification (NCBI taxonomy): domain Eukaryota; kingdom Metazoa; phylum Chordata; class Amphibia; order Anura; family Ranidae; genus Glandirana; species Glandirana rugosa. Next base: position 22,754 of record BLSH010028020.1, on the reverse strand, counting down.
CACAGCCTGTAACATTGCTATAATATTTTTATATGGACTATAAACTGAAAGACTTCTGAATAAATGGTTGTGGAATGAATCATCTGAGTTTCCACTATTTCTTATGGAGAAATTCACTTTAATATACAAGTGCTTTGGATTACAAGCATGTTTCCAGAACAAATTATGCTCGCAATCCAAGGTTTTACTGTACTGACTTTTGAAATGTATAAATACAGACATTTAGAAACTGAATGAAAGGTTTAGCACTGGGAGATGAATGGTATATTTTATATACAACTAAAATCTTACAACACTTATCTGGGGAAGAGATGGCACCAGGATGGGAAGAAGACAAGCCGGCGGAGGCAGTGTGAAGCTTTGTCTGGTGGAGTCCATGCCTCGCTGGCAGCAAAAGGGGGACCTACTCAATATTAGAGGGGTGATCATAATGTTCTGGTGGGTGGGTATAATGTTCTGGTGGGTGGGTATAATGTTTTGGTGGGTGGTTCGAATGTTATGGTGGGTGATTATAATTTTCTGGTGGTGTTATAATGTTCTGGTGGGTGGGTATAATGTTCTGGTGGGTGGTTCTAATGTTATGGTGGGTGGTTATTATTTTCTGGTGGCGTTATAATGTTCTGGTGGGTGGATATAATGTTCTGGTGGGTGGGTATAATGTTATGGTGGATGGGTATAATGTTATGGTGGGTGGATATAATTTTCTGGTGGCGTTATAATGTTCTGGTGGGTGGATATAATGTTCTGGTGGGTGGGTATAATGTTATGGTGGGTGGGTATAATGTTATGGTGGGTGGATATAATGTTCTGGTGGGTGGTATAATGTTCTGGTGGGTGGTATAATGTTCTGGTGGGTGTTATAAGGTTCTGGTGGGTGGTTATAATGTTCTGGTGGGTGAATATAATGTTCTTCTGGATGATTATAATGTTATGGTGGGTGGTATAATGTTCTGGTGGGTGTTATAATGTTCTGGTGGGTGGTTATAATGTTCTGGTGGGTGATTATAATGTTATGGTGGGTGGGTATAATGTTCTGCTGGATGATTATAATGTTATATTGGGTGGATATAATGTTGTGGTGGGTGGGTATAATGTTGTGGTGGGTGGGAATAATGTTCTGGTGGGTGGGTATAATGTTCTGGTGAGTGGGTATAATGTTCTGGTGGGTGGGTATAATATTATGGTGGGTGGGTATAATGTTCTGGTGGGTGATTATAATGTTCTGGTGGGTGATTATGTTATGGTGGGTGTGTATAATGTTATGGTGGGTGGGTATAATGTTCTGGTGGGTGATTATAGTGTTCTGGTGGGTGATTATGTTATGGTGGGTGGGTATAATGTTATGGTGGGTGGGTATAATGTTCTGATGGGTGATTATGTTATGGTGGGTGGTTATAATGTTCTGGTGGGTGAATATAATGTTCTGCTGGATGATTATAATGCTATGGTGGGTGGTATAATGTTCTGGTGGGTGTTATAATGTTCTGGTGGGTGGTTATAATGTTCTGGTGGGTGATTATAATGTTATGGTGGGTGGGTATAATGTTATGCTGGATGTTTATAATGTTATATTGGGTGGGTATAATGTTGTGGTGGGTGGGTATAATGTTGTGGTGGGTGGGAATAATGTTCTGGTGGGTGGGTATAATGTTCTGGTGGGTGGGTATAATGTTCTGGTGGGTGGGTATAATATTATGGTGGGTGGGTATAATGTTCTGGTGGGTGATTATAATGTTCTGGTGCGTGATTATGTTATGGTGGGTGGGTATAATGTTATGGTGGGTGGGTATAATGTTCTGGTGGGTGATTATGTTATGGTGGGTGGGTATAAAGTTATGGTGGGTGGGTATAATGTTCTGATGGATGATTATGTTATGGTGGGTGGATATAATGTTCTGTGGGTGGGTATAATGTTATGGTGGGTGGGTATAATGTTTTGGTGGGTGATTATGTTATGATGGGTGGGTATAATGTTATAGTGGGTGGGTATAATGTTCTGGTGGGTGATTATGTTATGATGGGTGGGTATAATGTTATAGTGGGTGGGTATAATGTTCTGGTGGGTGATTATGTTATGGTGGGTGGATATAATGTTCTGTGGGTGGGTATAATGTTCTGGTAGGTGGTATAATGTTCTGGTGGGTGATTATAATATTGTGGTGGGTGGTACATGAACACATAACTTAGTAAGAAAAAAAAGGAAAAAATAATTCCACCACCATTTTATTCTCAGCAGAGGAAATAGATGCAAATAGGCTGCAGGAAATCCACTGAAAAAAGGGTGGGGGATGGGTGGGAATAAGCTGTAGGAAATCTGTTTGTTTTCAACCCCCTCCTTTTTTCCTTATCAGATCTTCTGCTGCTTATTAGCATGCATTTCCCTTTCTGTGCCTCAGCAGCTCTCCTTCAGCCTATTGGCACCCTTTTTATGTATCAGCAGATCTCCTGCAGTCTATTAGCATCCATTTCTCATTCTATGTCTCAGTAGATCTCCTGCAGCCTATTAGCACCCATTTCCTTATCAGAGAATAAAATGGCTATAGTTGCAATGTTCTATGTCACACGATATTAGTGCAATGGTTTAGGAAACATAAAATGTCAGTAAAAACCCAGTACAGGCAATGTTGGGGCCACAGACACAATCTATCCTCCAATTCATAGATCCCTAGAGAAGAGTTTCCTGTGGAAGTGATGTTGTGTACAAGTCAATGAAACCCCCGACACTCCCAGCTGAGAACAATAAAGGACTTTACTATTCCAATCCTCCAACCAGTTTTCTGGCTGGGAAGATCTGGGAGTCAATATTTCCCCAGCTGACCAGGAACAATGAATGACTTTACTATTCCAATCCTCAACAACTCGTTTTCCCACTCGCTATTTCCCCAGCTGGCAGAGACAAGACTTCTTATAGAGTGTCAGCTTCTTGCATCGTCCAGTATTGGAAAATGGGTGATAAATATAAAACAGGAAGTGATGTCAGGTAAAGACAGGAAGTGATGTCAGGTAAAGACAGGAAGTGATGTCAGGTACAGACAGGAAGTGATATCAGGTATAAATAAGAAGATCCGGGTCGGAGGCGAGTCAGGAGGAAGTAGAGAGGAGACGTTGCTGGAAGTGGTAGCAGAGGAGGTAATAAGATCTTATTTTCTATTTACACCCAGTAACCCCCCCCCCCCCACGTCATGTCCATCCTCTTCCTCCATAGTCACTGTGAGGTCTTTTATCTCCAGCAGATGATGATACACACATATATAGTGTGGGAACATAGATTAACCCCTTCAGGGGCAGAACATTTCCCCCACTTACAGGACCAGAACACTCTCTTCATTTTAGAGATGTGTCAGCTTTGCCACCAATCACCTTCTCACCTCATCAGTCTATACTAATGGATTATATTTTTTTATTAGTGGCGGGGATGGGGTGTTTATTTAGGGGGATTGGAATATGTATATCTTTATTTTATAAGATTCAAATAGGAAGAAAGAGGGAAAAATGTAATTTGTAGTAAATGTTCTGAAATCAAATGACTCCATAATGATCCCAGTGACTATTCATCCTAAAATGTGATCATTAAAGTCTCCGGAGTACACGGAGATCACAGGGATATGATGTATCCTGGCAAAGACAAAGTTCATCTTTCCGTTTAGGAGAGATGGGACGCATTTCAGAGAAATTATTCTGTGTACAGAAACCTCACACAGCGTCCCTCACAGCTCCTCCCCCTAATGTCCCTCCAACCAGAGTCAGAGAATCCTATGACATCACACTGACCTCACAGCTCCTCCTCCCAATGTCCCTCCATCTGGCTTTTTTTCTGATGCTCTTAGGATGTGGACGAGCCCCTGGCAACCTCACTAGCAAAGTGGGATTGTTTGTACTTCATTGTATATAATGGTGTCAGAATGCCTGCAACAAGCTTTGAACCTGTGTAGTGTGGGGGTCCTGTGTGGGTAAATAATACCTCAACCTGAAGTGGGGCTTTAATAAAATGAAAAACTGAATGGTGTGGTGAGGAGGATTGTTAGAATATCATTTGATTTTACAATTTGTGTTCATATCCTAGAGTTTTCCTCCTGTGAAGTCTGGAGATCATATGACCATCACATTGCCTCCACCTCTCTCCCTGATAGAATAGAGAAATAAAAAGAAGATTCTAGAAGTCACCAGAGAGATCATCGAGGAGAGGTGAGCGATGCTGGGAATTCTGGGACATTATCCAGTAACAGACAAGGGATGTGTCTGGATGGTGACTGTATCATTGTCTGTGTCAGGTTCCTATAAGGTGTCAGGATGTCACTGTCTATTTCTCCATGGAGGAGGGAGAGTATTTAGAAGGACACAAGGATCTCTACAAGGACCTCATGATGGACAATCAGTCGCCTCTCACATCACTGGGTAAGAGGAGACTTTATTGTAAAGGAGAGAGCAGTACAGAGGGTCCACCTAGACCCCCCATCATCTGATAAACACATAGAAACAATGTATTCAGTCAGTGTGTGTATTTCCTACAGATGTATCCAGTAATGGGAACCCACCAGAGAGATGTCCCCGTCCTCTGTATTCCCGGGATTCCACACAGGAAGGTCACACCATCCCTCACCATCATCAGGTAGATGAGGAACAATCACTGATAGTATCATTAGGATCTGTATCTGCATTGTTACAATTGATGTCATTTTTATTGTATATTCAGAGTGGAAACCTGAAAGATTGTAAAGTTGAGGTTAAAGAAGAGATAAAAGAGGAGGATGATGAGGATGGGATGATGGAGAAGTCAGAGTTTCTAAAAGAACACACAGATTTGTACCATGACACCATGGTGGAGACATCCAGCTACAGAAACCCACCAGAGAGATGTCCCTATCCTCTGTATTCCTGGGATTCCACACAGGAAGGTCACACCATCCCTCACCATCATCAGGTAGATGATTGACAATTATTAGTAGTTCTGATTTATACACAGCATGTTTGTTACAATGAATGTTTTATTATATATTCAGAGTGGAAACCTCAGGGATGATAATATTGATGTAAAGAAGAATATAAAGAGGAGGATGAGGAGTATGGAGTGATGGTAGCATTATCAGGAAACAAGCATATGATGGAGCCACCTAATACCAGGAACCCACCAGAGAGATGTCACCGTCTTCTGTGTTCCTGGGATTCCACACAGGAAGGTCACACCATCCCTCACTGTTACAAGGTTGGTGGGATGGAGGTTATAAAACACAGACTAATGGAGACAATGTGTGGAATTTATATGTGCTGTCTCAATAATAAAGCTTATATCTTAACCACTTCCTTACCCGGCACTTAAACCCCCCTCCTGCCCAGACCAATTTTTGGCTTTCAGCACTGTCGCATTTTGAATGACAATTGCGCGGTCGTGCGACGTTGTATATTTAAGGTGTGTAACAGAGGTAATCAGACACAAAATATTGGAGGTAGGGTGGTTGGAACATTGTCACTCCCTACCACACTGGAAGGACACACCTTAGGGTCCTTGTGTCTTCTGCCACTGTAGAGAGACCACCCAAGGACCATAATCCACCGAGGTAGTATACGAACAAAGGACTATTACGATGGTAGTGAGGTATGAGGAGTAGGAGGAGAAATATAAGAAGAAATGTAGTTATAATAGTAGGGACTCCAAAGGTGAGACTTATATATTATTTTGTAAGTAACATTGTTTGTACGACACATATTTAGTCTTGATGATTATTAACAGTTAGTAGATG
>BLSH010028020.1:0-17006 GCA_018402905.1 Glandirana rugosa | reverse complement strand
GTCATTGGCAGTGAAGGGGTTAACCAGCAGGGGGCAGTGAAGGGGTTAATAAATGTTCCCTGGGTGTGTTCTAACTGTGGGGGGGCAGGGCTGGCCGGGACATGACAGATCTCACTGATCCCAGTGACAGGGATCAGTAGATCTGTCCTGTCCCCTGTCACAGAACGGGGAACCGCCGTGTTTACAACGGCGGTTCCCCGTTCTGAGGCTCCTGAAGGTGATCGGCGGGTCCGGGCGGACATCGAGTCCGCCCGACCCGCGGGCACGCTCGCGCAGCGTGCGGCGCGCACGCGCGCGCCGCCGCTGCCGCCAGGGGGCGCGCGGGAGCATGCGCAGTGGAGGACGTCCATGGACGTCCTCCGGGCATTTCAGATCCGCGCTGGAGCCGTAATTTGGCTATAGCGCGGATCTGAAGTGGTTAAAGATGATATTCACTCTAATTTTCTTGATTTAGAGTGGAGATCCAATCGATATAGAATTTGAGGTTAAAACAGAAGAAGAAGAGAGGTATGTGAGGGATGATCAGCAGTCTATGGAGGAGGATGGAATAACGGGGACATTTATAGAGGAGGACACTCCTACAAAGATCAGCACAGGTGGGTCATTAACACTAAATACATTCCTCCACCCATACTGATCACTGATTGGTCCAGAGTAGGGCAAGGACTGGGTCATATCAGCCTGTAATTCCCTGGTCAATTTCCTGAGATGTGTTCCCCATCCTGTATCCCTGTATTTCTCTCAGATAATCTTCCTTCTCTGTGCTGCAGACACACTTTATGTATCTAGAATGGATTTATGGAGATTCTGGGGTTCCGCTGGCAAAACAATGTTCATTTTCAGCATAGGTGTTACTAGAGCTGGGCACCTGGGTATGTGTTTTGGGTCTTCTGCCCCATACCCGGGTATGACAAGATGTCTGACAGAGCAATTCTCCTGGGGTTACTTGCTCTGTTGTTTGCTGGCAGTGCCGGGTGGAGGGATTTGTCTGTATAGTCTCCAGCCAAGTCACTGAGTGCAGTCCCAGGAGATGGGAGGCAGCGGTGTGGGACCTCTGCAACTTGTGTCCAGTAAACAATTAAGCTTCCACTGATTGCTGAATACCAATATTATGAGTCCTGACCCTTACACTGTATAATATATGCTGTACATTACATACTCCTGACCCTTGCACTATATACTCTATATTGTAAATTACATTATATTGATACTGTTTAGTCTATTATATATATCTATTGTATCTAATACAATATGTTGCACTTTACATACTCCTGACTTCTGCTCTCTCCCCTCTACCCACTGTTATATATATATATATACACATATTATGTATTCTATTTTGTTACACCCATTTTCTACCAGCTGGACATTTTATATCTGTTGATTTGATTGGAACCCAGACTTTTACATGTTGATAATAATGTGATAACATTCTCAGACTTTGGAAACTTAAACAAAAAGTGATAATGAGGGAGGAGTCAATAACCCAATGGTGATGGTCTTCAGGATCAGTCCAGTCTTCATCTTGGTTGTTCTCCCCCATCCTCACTCTCTGACCTCTGGTGGGGCTGCGTTCATGACTAAATTATGGACTAAATAAGGAAGTGCGGGACTTCTTGTGTTGGGAAGATGGCAATGAGTGATAGAGGGGGTGGGACACTCATCCTATAATCCCCTCATCACTGTCACTCCTATAAAAGACAGTTCTCGTTGTTTCCTCACTCTCTGACTAAGGTCCATGAATAAATAAATCTACTGGGAGATGTAGGGCTGAAACAACTAATCGTCATAATTGATTATGAAACTATTTTCATAATTGATTAGTTGGTCAGTTGATTAATTGGCCTGCATACAGAATGCATTATTTCTTTACATATCAAAAAATGCAGCTCAGTACACCATCCATACATGTCAGTAAATGCCTGAGAACTTGAATGTGTGAGGAGCAATGCCTCATGGGACATGTAGTCCTGGCCAAAAGAAGGAAGCAAATGATTCTAAATTCAGAAGTTTTTTGTACCTTGCTATAGGGTAACTCTGTACTATGCTTTGCAGCTTCCTATAGGGGAACTCTATACTATACATTGTGGCTTCCTATAGGGGGTACGCTACACTATACTGTACTTTGCGGCTCCCTGTAGGAGAACTCTATACTATACTCTGTGGCTACCTATAGGGGATCTCTATACTGTACTTTGTGGCTTTCTGTAGGGTAACTCTATACTATACTTTGTGGCTTCCTATAGGGGCTTTGTATACTATACATTGTGGCTTCCTATAAGGAAACCCTATACTATACTTTGCGTCTTCCTATAGGGGAAATCTATACTATACTTTGCGGTTTCATATAGGTGAACTCCATATTATACTTTACGGCTTCCTATAGGGGAACTTTATACTATGCTTTGCGGCTTCCTATAGGGGCACTCCATACTATACTTTGCCAGTTCCTATAGGGGAACTCTGAAGGCAGGAGGAGCCAGAAGTGGGGGGGGGGGTCCAGAAGAGGAGAATTAGGGCTGCTCTGTGCAAAACCATTACACAGAGCAGGTAAGTATGATAAGTTTATTTAAAAGAAATCCAACATTTACAATGACTTTAAGGGCTCTGCGCAGGGAAGATCAGCATCTGAACCCAGAGAAGGTGGAGTCTGATAGCCTGGGGGTAATAGAAGACAGTACAATTACATAAAGTAAACGTTTACTAGTATTGTGCAATTTCTATAAAATTATTATATCCATTACTAATTTAATATAAAAGCCCCCCCTAACCTCCATGTCTGACTCCCCTTTAAAATGCCCATATATAAAACATAAAAAAGATCTCACGGCAATAAAAAGTCACTATTCCACTTAGTCCAGTTCACCCAAGTGGGCGAAGTACCTCCTCAACTGTGGGATAAATGCTAAAGAAGGGAAAACAGGGGAAAATGTGGGGGTACCAAGGGCCACCCCACAAGACAAGAGTTGCATATGGAGAACCAACAAGGGTATAACGATGAATAGTATTGACTTTAATGTGTACAAAAATTCACAAAAACATTGGCAAGCACAATGGCCTGTCCCTCCAAAAAACAATTAAAAAATGGGTTAAAGTGGATGTAAACTCACCACTCACCCAGTAAAAACTAATGGGACAGTATTAATGTATATATACATGAAAGCTTCCTGCATGTATCCCTACCTTTCAAATGTCACCCCCTTCAGCAGTAGCAGCCCCACAAATCTCTAGAATCAGTGGGTGGATTTCTTTGCTAGAGCTCAGTGGGTGGAGTCGTGATGTCACAAGACTCCCCACCCACCTCTACACACTCCTACTTTCCTATTCCTGAGTTTTGAGAAACATCCTTTCAAAACTCAGAAAAGTCACCATTTGACTTCAGTATGCCCAATCATGCTGAGGTGTGGAGTAGCCAATCCTGGGAAAGCTGGAGAAGAAAGGAGAGGGGAGTGTGAAGCTCTGTACGCTCGTGCATGAGATAAGTAAATGAGCTGTCACTGCCACGGGGAAGAAACCGGCACATATTTATCTGTGTGTAGTTTATTTTCTTACTGAAATGGATAAGAGGATTGCTCAGAGCTGGATTATCTCTTTGTGGCAAGACTGGGCACAGATGACATGACATCCTCTACTCTAACAGGCAAAAGTGTTCATTATTTTTTTTTTTTTGGATTTACATCTTAAAAAAAAAGTGGACAATGTTGTCATTCACACTCAGCCCACTTACACAAACAAGCTTACCACAGTGACCTCAAGTCTTCCTTGTAACAAGCCTTTATGAGTCTAGGTAGGGGGTCATAGGGTGCTCAGCAATACTTGCCGCATACAGGGCTGGTTGGTATGCTGCTGCCAGCACTGAATCCTCCCACTACCTCTGATAAAGCCGTGGGAACATGACTTCTCAGGCTCAGTGGTACATCATAGGAAGAAATTGATAGTAAATTAGGAGGTAGATCTGACAATATCCTGTAGCCAAGCAAAGGAACTGTAGCATGAAAATGAGTATCTCCAAATAGTCACAGATATTGGCACAGTGTATGGAATGTATCCAATGATGTATGTCAAACCAGAAGAAGGGGAGGCTTATAAACACTAACCCTGTGTCACATTTTAATTGCCCTCAGAATCACTCATCAGGTTTCCAATGGATTCCTAAGGTGGGGAGGATGTGTTAAAAAGTATGGGAGTTTGTCCATAGCCAATCCAGGTGGCAGGCTGTTATCAGTAACGCATCAATAAACGCTGTGCCTGTTTGAGCCAAATAGTTGCTATGATCAAGCTAGCTTCAGAAAGGGGACTGTCACATACACAATTCTAATGTAAACCGCTTCCTCATTATTATAGAACCAGCATCATTGGTGTGTTGGCAACAAAATTAACCTTATATCAAAGATTTCCAATCAGACCTCCCTATGGGAGGTGGAAAGGGGAAGAAGATCAATAACAGCTGCCTTGATTCTCTTACTACTCCGCGTTGCTACTGTCCATAGATCAGCTTTTCCTCCTATCGTTCCCCGACTGGTAGTGATGTAACTTCCACAGCTGTGACAGATGGGTGCTGGCTGGCTGTTACGACTTCCTTGTGGTTAACACTGTGTTGTCAGCCCCACATAAAGGCAGCAAGCAGCTATGTGATATGCTGAGACTGTGTGGCACGACAGCTGCTTGCTGCCTCTATGCAGGGACAGGGAAGCTGGTCAGAGTTGATGGGAAGATGGATGGAGCCAAATACAGGGCAATCTTAAAAGAAAACCTCTTAGAGTCTGCAAAAGACTTGAGACTGGGGCGGAGGTTCACTTTCCAGCTGGACAATGACCCTAAACATACAGCCAGAGCTACAATGGAATGGTTTGGATCAAAGCATATTCATGTGTTAGAATGGCCCAGTCACAGTCCAGACCTAAATCCAATTGAGAATCTGTGGCAAGACTTGAAAATTGCTGTTCACAGACGCTCTCCATCCAATCTGACAGAGCTTGGGGTATTCTGCAAAGAAGAATGGGCAGAAATGTCCTCTCTAGATGGGCAAAGCTGGCAGAGACTTCCCCAAAAAGACTTGCAGCTGTAATTGCAGGGAAAGGCGGTTCTACGTCAAAGTATTGACTCCGGGGGGCGCTATACAAATGCCCCCCACACTTTTAACAGATTTATTTGTATCATTTATCATTTTCCTTCCACTTCACAATTATGAGCCACTTTGTGTCGGTCTATCACATAAAATCCCAATAAAATACATTTACGTTTTTGGGTGTAACATGCGAAAATGTGGGGAATTTCAAGGGGTATGAATACTTTTCAAGGCACTGTTTATTTGTCTGTTCTTCTCAGAGTGGATGAAATATCCAACTATATAGCTGGATATTTATATTTACCGCTGCAATTCAAGAATATTAACTCAATTATACACCAAACTTTTTATGAGGTTTTTATCCAATTATTCGATTAATTGAAACAATAATCAGCCAACTAATCAATGATGAAAATAATCATTAGTTGCAGCTACAGAGGAGCCATTTACTCGTTACCTTGAGGTGGAATTGTAAGATCCTCAGAGACAAAGCTGCCTGATGTGGGCAGAGTCCTGGTTTAGGGGAACCAATCAGCTCATGTCTAGTAATAATCTTTTTATTTCTATTTTAGTAGATGGACGGGAGATGAGGAAAACCTCAGAGGATCGTCTCACTTTGTCTCCAGACTGTAAAGTAGAAGATGAGGACATCACACAGTATAGTCCAGGAGAAAACCCGGCTACCTCAAATGTCCATCTGGCACCACACAGTGTAGATGGACCATCGTATTCCTCTTATCCTGAGGAACCTCAGACTGTGAGGGACGGTGCCATCCTTCCAACAGATAAGAGGTTTTCCTGTACTGAGTGCGGGAAGTGTGTTTCCATTTTAAATCCGAACTTAATGTGCATAAAAGATCTCACACAGGAGAGAAGCCGTATTCCTGTCCTGAGTGCGGGAAATGTTTCCGTTGTAAATCTGATCTTAATGTGCATAAAAGATCTCACACAGGTGAAAAACCATATTCCTGTCCTGAGTGCGGGAAATGTTTTTCACAGACATCCAATCTTAAAACCCATCAGAGATCTCACACAGGGGAGAAGCCATATTCCTGTTCTGTGTGTGGAAAATGTTTTTCACTAAAGTCCTTTCTTTCCAGACATCAGAGATCTCACACAGGGGAGAAGCAATTTTCTTGTTCAGAGTGTGAGAAATGTTTTGCAGAAAAATCAGTCTTTGTGAAACATCAAAGGTCTCACACGGGGGAAAAGCCATATTCATGTCCTGAGTGTGGGAAATGTTTTTCACAGATGTACAGCCTCACCACACATCAGAGATCTCACACAGGGGAGAAGCCATTTTGTTGTTCTGAGTGTGGGAAATGTTTTGTAGTAAAATCAGTCCTTGAGAGACATCAAAGGTCTCACATGGAGGAAAAGCTGTATTCCTGTCCTGAGTGTGGGAAAAGTTTTTCACAGAAGTCCTATCTTTTTAGACATCAGAGATTTCACACAGGGGAAAAGCCATTTTCTTGTTCTGAGTGTGGGAAATGTTTTGTAGAAAAATCAGAGCTTGTCACACATCAAAGGATTCACACCGGGGTGAAGCCATTTTCTTGTTCTGAGTGTGGGAAATGTTTTGTGCAAAAGAAAGACCTTGTCAAACATCAAAGGTCTCACACCGGGGAGAAGCCATATGCCTGTCCTGAGTGCGGGAAATGTTTTTCACAGAAGTCCAATCTTAATAGACATCAGAAAAGTCACACAGGGGAGATGCCACTTTCCTGTCCTGAGTGCGGGAAATGTTTTTCAGACAAGTCCAGTTTTTACAGACATCAGACATCTCACATGGTTGAGAAGCCATATTCTTGTCCTGAGTGTGGGAAATGTTTTTCAGACAAGTCCAGTTTTTACGGACATCAGAGATCTCACATGGGTGAAAACCCATATTCCTGTCCTGAGTGCAGGAAATGTTTTTCAGACAGATCCGGACTTTACAGACATCAGAGATCTCACACGGGGAGAAGCCTTATTCCTGTCCTGAGTGTGGCAAGTGTTTTTCAGTGAAATCCAGTCTTCACAAACACCAGAGATCTCACATGGGTGAGAAACCATATTCCTGTCCTGAGTGCAGGAAATGTTTTTCAGATATATCCGTTCTTTACAAACATCAGAGATCTCACACGGGAGAGAAGCCACTTTCCTGTCCTGAGTGAGGGAATTTCTCCTCACTGAAGTCCTGTCTTCCTGTACATCAGGGATCCCACACAACCCTTGAGGTATATTAGTGCCTTGAGTGTGAGAAATGTCTTCTATATGAATGCTGCTGGACATCACAGGTCTCATGTGGGGAAGAAGCACACACTGATATACATTTCAGATATACTCCATGGCTGATCTTCATCATGTAAGAAACCGTTCATTAGGAGATCAGAGATCACCAAAGACATGGATGAAGTGTTGTGCCGTGTTGGCTTTTCATTGGCTGAGTACATTTTGGGGTGTAGAGAGGTAAGTAGAGCCGTGAAATGAAGGACATCACCTTCAGAATGTCTGTCTTGTCTGTGTGACGTTTACTGATAAAGATATAGCGGGTTACAGAGCTAGAAGCTGTGAGATCCGATAAATCTTTATCAGTAAACTTTACACAGACAAGACAGACATTCTGAAGATGATGTCCTGCATTTCAAGGCTCTGCTTACCAGTGGTGACCCTGAAGTGTCTCTCTGTCTTCAGTCCATGCTTCTCCCATCCCCCAACAGGAGGGAAGGAGAACTCGCAGATAAACTAGGTGAGAACTTCTTTCCTTTGCTCCTGTGTGGGTTTGGGTGACTTGGCGGAGTGCGGCATGAGAGGGAACGCCGCTTGTCTTTATATTTCTACATATCTTGTCTGGGTAGAGGTTATTGGTTGGAAAATATTTATACTGTTTGATTTTGTGAAAACCATTTCTGTTTTCACTTTGAGGGGAGATATTATGTGTGGTTTGATAAAGTGATTGGCTCAATAGTTACCACTTCACTTACATGTTTAGTTTTTATAAATAGATGAACATATATGACAATCATTCATTCATCCATGTCACATGCTGGTCTTATTTTATTTCCTATGATCATTGGGTCCATCTAGTGGCCATAATGTGGTATTGAACTATTTTTCCTGATTGAAGTATGTTGGAACTAACATAACATCATTATGGTCACTAGTTGGCGCTGACGATTACAGGAAGTCACTGTGTTTATTTAAATACAGACAGAATTTGCCATGGCTGGACCCATCCTTGTCACCCTCACCCAACATATTATTTTGTATAGACCCCTTAGTTTATTATGTCGGGGAAGGTTTCATACAAATTCCTGAGATCATACTCATGCATTTATGAGTACAGTAAACATTGAAGGACATAAATTAAATAAAACCTCAGGATTAAACCAACCATTGATTTAACCACTTAACAACCGCCCTATAGACAAAAGACGTCTACAGGGCGGTTGCTTAATTCTGGGAGGACGTCTATTGACGTCCTCCCAGAATCGCGCTTCCCGTGCGCCCCCTGGGGCGCGCACACGGGAACATCCGTGACCGTCGGGTCCGGGGGACCCGACTGATCACGGATTGTGGTGAATGGCCGCTGTGAGCGGCCTTTTACCACGTGATGGCGCCGTCAAATGACGGCGTGATCACATGTAAACAAGCCGGCGCTTCCGCTGGCTTTTCTCTCTCCTCTCCTCTCCGCACCGATCGGTGCAGTGTGAGAGGAGAGAGGGGGGAGAGAGGAGGTGCTGCAGCGCTGTGGGCTATGTGTAATGCCCACAGCGCTGCTAGGTGACAGTTGGCAACTGCAACCCACACCATCCATACACTACTCACCCAGCCTTCCACCACCCACCCAGCGATCATCACCCTTCCACCACCCACCCAGCGATCATCACCGAGCCACCCACCCAGCCATCCACCCCCCACCCATCCTCACCCAATCCATCCTCACCCACCCACCCATCCATCCATCCATGCTCACCCATCCATCCATGCCCATCCATCCATCCATGCTCACCCATCCAGCCATGCATGCTCATCCACCCAGCCGTGCTCACCCATCCATCCATGATCACCTACCCAGTAAAAGTGTCACACATGTGGTATCGCCATACTCGGGAGGAGAAATATTGTATAAATGGACAACTTTGTGTAAAAAAAAAAATGCTTTTTCATTTTCTTTCCACATTTTCCAAAAACTTGTGGAAAAAATTACATGTTCAAAAGACTCACTATGCCTCCTAGAATATACGTTGGGGTGTTAGCTTTCCAAAATGGGGTCATTTTTTGGGCGTTTCCATTGGCCTGGTGCTCCAGGACCTTCAAAAGTGCAAGAGGTAGTCAAGAAATTATCTGTGTAATTTATGCTCCTAGAACGCCTGATGTTGCTCCCTGCATGTTGGGCCTCTGTATGTGGCCAGGCTGTGTAAAAGTGTCACACATGTGGTATCGCCATACTCGGGAGGAGTAGTAGAATGTATTTTGGGGTGTAATTTGTGGTATGCATATGCTGGGTGTGACAAATAACCTGTTAACATATGACAATTTTGGGGGGAAAAAAAATTAATTTTGCAAAGAATTGTGGGAAAAAATTACAACTTCAAAAAATTCACCATGCCTCTTACTAAATACCTTGGAATGTCTACTTCCCAAGAAGGGGTCATTTGGGGGGTATTTGTACTTTCCTGGCTTGTTAGGGTCTCAGGAATTGAGATAGGCCGTTAGTAAATCAAGTGTGATCAATATTCAGTGATTGGCACCATAGCTTGTAGACTCCTAACTTTCACAAAGACCAAATAATATACAGTAATTTTTTTTTTTTTTTTTACCAAAGACAGGTAGCAGTATAAATTTTGGCCAAAATTTATGAAGAAAAATTACTAATTTGTAAAATTTTATAACAGAAACTAAGAAAAATGCATTTTTTACAAAATTTTCGTTTTTTTTTTTTTAATTATAGCGCAAAATGTTGCATGACTGAGTAATTGTCATTCAAAGTGTGAGAGTGCTGGGGGGGCGTGGCCTGGAGCTCAATGCAGTGAGACGTGGTTAGTGTGAGCTCCGCACTTATCTCATCCTAAATAGAAATCCTGCTTGAAGGACGATATATCCCGGACATCCCTAGAGCCGAGGACTCAGGGAGTATGTCGCCACCAAAATCCGCCAAAGATGCGGCTAGTAAGCTAGCTAAATTCCGGCTACAAGAGAAGGACGCCCAGGCCGAAGATGGCGCCGGAGCCGCGCCAGACACTGACCTCGCGGCTTCCGAAGCCAGAGTACTGGAAGCCATAGCACTCTGCCAAAGCACCCTCACCACTAAAATAGACGAGGTCAAAATTGACGTCTCACTGATCCGGCAGGACCTGTCCACACTGAGAGACCGTGTAGGCGAAGCAGAGGACCGAATCAGCAACATGGAGGACGCCGTGCATCCCCTGCAGCACACAGCCGAACAGCTACAAAGACAAGTACAACAACTGGAGGCTAAACAAGACGATATGGAGAATCGCCTCCGCCGCTGCAATCTTCAGTTTATCGGTATACCGGAAAAGGCTGAGGGCGCAGACCCTTCTGGTTTCCTTGAAAACCTTTTGATTAACACCTATGGCCGGGAGGCCTTTTCAGTGATGTTCGCGGTGGAAAGGGCACACCGCATACCCGCCAAACCTCCCCCTCAAGGCGCCCCACCGCGCACCTTTATCGCAAAATTCCTAAATTTTAAAGACCGCGACAAGATCCTGCGCCTAGCACGAGAGCAAGGAAATATGCAATTCTCCAATACACATATTTCGGCCTTTCCCGACTTTTCTAACGAGGTCCAGAAGCAAAGATCACGCTATCAAGATGTCAAACGCAGACTCCGCGTGGCCCACCTGAAATATTCCATGCTGTATCCGGCCCGACTCCGTGTGGAGGAAGATGGTCGCACACACTTCTTTGACGACCCAGCAGCGGCGGCTGCCTGGTTGGACCACCGACCGAATCCGGCATAGTGCTACATCACCGAGGACCCCTGTTCACCAGGCACCAGACCCAAGGTACTCTGTATCCCTGCCCCTCACCTATATCCCTCAGTTACACCTTGCCTGCCTGTCCTCCCCCTCCGGGATGATTGTTCCCCTTAACTGTATGACTTGAGAAGTCCGCCGGACCGTCCCCGCCTTACCCTCAGTTCACAGCCGGTCTCTCTGCCCGCAGTGGGAGAGGAACGGGACCTGTTTTTACACCGGTTTCTGCTCTCCCCCTGTTTGTGGAGGGCGAGATTTTTTGGAGATAGCGGGCGGACATGGCGGGCTCTGGTGGATTGTGCCCGGTTTGTTCTTCATTTTGTCCGGGAATGGATCTACAAGTTCTCCCCCCCTTCATGATATCAGTGCGGTAAGCCCGCACTATGTTCACAACCTGAACTTTGCATGCTCTGCAATGTGAATTCTGCCTCATGGGATGTTGTCCTGCCCGGTGACTTGGTGTCGGTCGAGACCCCCCACTGCCCCTCGATATCTCCTGAACTTCTACTTAATGTACAGTATTTAACCGGCCTACTCCTATGCCGACACCGAGAGCCGAGCATATTTCTCCCATCTTGTTCAGTTCTAGTTAGGGGTTTAATGCTCACGTTCCGCCGTTTGGACGCTGAGCTGGGTATGGGAAGGTATCTCGAGAGGGACTGTTCTATCTCGGGAGCCTTAATGTCATACTGTGACTGGTATACCGAATGTGTAAGTGAGACGCTTATGTTTCAAATTAATATGTTTATGGGTTATACATGCAACCTGTGTGACTGTTTCTCTCTGATGGCCTTTATTTGCTTTCTAGGGCCTGCCCTGTTGGTCCAAATTCGTAGTAAACAGCTATGCATTTGTCCCACACGCCCACCATGATTTCATGTAAGATGCTCACTTGGAATGTTCGAGGGCTGCGGGACAAAGTCAAACGCACAGCAGTGTTAAAAATACTTAAGTCCCAGCGAGTCAATATTGCGGCTCTAGTGGAGACTCATATAACTGGGCAAATGCAGATGGCGCTGAGGCGCCCCTGGGTGGGCTGGAGCTACCACTCCACTCACACTCAATACTCCAGAGGCGTATCAGTCCTGATTAGCAAGGCGGTCCCATTTGAACTCATTACTCTCCGCACTGACCAACAGGGCAGGTACGTTTTTATACTGGGTGCAATCCGTGGATTCCAAATTATGATACTTGCATGTTATATCCCCCCTCCATACCGCTCGGATGTGATACAAGAGGGACTTGCCTTCATGACTCAATACCCATCCGTCCCGGCGGTGTGGATGGGGGGCTTTAATAATGTGATGGACGCTGCACTAGACAGATGTTCCCGAGGTACTACTCTGGCAACCCCCGGCCCTACTAAGTTTGCCCGCCTCATGAACGAGTTTTTTTTGTATGACACATGGAGACACAAATACCCCTCAAATCGGGCCTACTCTTGTTTCTCATCAACACACAATACAATGTCTAGGATAGATCTCATCTTCATCTCCCCGGGACTCCTTCCGAAGATGACCGAGGCGTCCTTTGGGAGCCGAGTCCTTTCTGACCATGCCCCATACTGGATATGCCTAGCCCTATATGCAGAGGCTCCCGAACATAGGTGGAGATTAAATCCATACTGGCTCACGGTGTTGGGGGAGCAGCTGGACATCCCCAGGGAGTTCCGCTTCTTCTTCCAACGAAACATAGGATCAGCACCCATGAGCTCGACCTGGGATGCCTTCAAACTGCATGCCAAAATGACACTATCCAACCGTATAAACAGACACAAGATAAATTCTAAAATCACCCTACAACAGGCCTCTGGCAGATTATCCACTCTCGAGGCCCGCTTTGCGGCAGACCCCTCCACCACACATAGTAATGAGCTCAAACTACACACCCGCATGGTGTCCCAACTACACATGGACCAAGCCAAACGACACCTCTTTTTTACGCGCCAACGTATTTTTGAACAGGGTGAAACGGCGGGCAAACTGCTAGCATACCTAGTCCATATGGATAATACCCCACCAATTGTTGTATCCCTTATGGGCCCCAATAACACACCCATAACCTCCCCTCATGAAGTGGCGGAGGAGTTCAGACGATATTACTCGAAACTATACACCTCCCAAGCCTCCCAAACACCCCAGCAAACCATTACATTCATGCAAAACATCACCTTCCCACAGCTCAAGCAAGACCAGGTCAGGCTGCTTGAGGCCCCTATCTCCCCAGATGATATTACCACCGCAATATCCCAGATGGCCAAATCTAAAGCCCCCGGAACTGACGGCCTCCCTGTAGAGTTCTACGCGACCTATGCCGATATACTGACAGACAAATTATGCGCACTCTATGATTCCATTTTTAAGACCGAGACCCTTCCAATATCCATGCAAGAGGCTTTGATTATAGTTATCCCCAAACCAGGGAAGGATCCCCGCTCCCCCGAGTCGTACCGACCAATCTCGTTGTTACAAGTTGACATCAAGATCCTGGCCAAAATACTTTCCACCCGATTGAATCAGGCGATACTATCCCTGATCCATCCTGATCAAACGGGGTTCATGCCCGGAAAAAACACAGCGATGAACATCAGGAGAATATTTATGAATATACAAACGGCTCATGACGGGGTTGGGGCAAAAGCTGTGGTGGGATTAGATGCGGCCAAGGCATTCGACTCGGTGGAGTGGGGATTCCTTTGGGAGTGCCTTTAAAAGCTTTGGCTTTGGCCCCAACTTTATTAAATGGATCAAAGTGTTGTATCAAACCCCTAGGGCCAGGGTGATGGTGAACGGGTGGCTCTCCGAACCATTCCCCTTGGAACGGGGCACCCATCAAGGCTGTCCCTTGTCCCCTCTACTGTATGCACTGGTGGTCGAACCTCTCGCCATTTCCATTAGGGCCAATGCACTGATCAAGGGATTAAGAGTAGGTGGTTTTGAGGAAAAACTAGGACTGTATGCTGACGACATGGTATTATACCTATCAGATGCAGGTACGTCCCTCCCAGAAGCCCTATCTACCATAACACACATGGGAAAATATTCCGGCCTCAGCATAAACTGGTCCAAGTCCCAAATTCTTCCACTTGACCATTTTCCCCTTCCATTAACGAACCCTCCACTACCCCTGCCTTGGGTATCCGCCATTAAATACTTGGGAGTCCTAGTAACTAGAGACCTCAGGGA
This sequence comes from Glandirana rugosa, assembly GCA_018402905.1. Taxonomy (NCBI): domain Eukaryota; kingdom Metazoa; phylum Chordata; class Amphibia; order Anura; family Ranidae; genus Glandirana; species Glandirana rugosa. The sequence continues at coordinate 2,769 of BLSH010028020.1, read as the reverse complement.
CTACATGTCACTTAATGTCACCCCACTGATCCAACTAATTAAAAATAAAACACAGTCCTGGGCCAAACTTCCCCTTGGGGTCTATGGCCGCATAAATATCATTAAAATGATTTTATTACCCAAAATGCTGTATTTACTATGGCATGCTCCTCTCCCTATTCCCCACAAATTCTTTAAAACAATTGATTCAATACTGAATTCCTATGTATGGGGACGAAACAGACGCAAATTGACCTGGGCTACCCTAAAGAACCCGGCAGACCAGGGCGGTGCAGCAATGCCAGATTTTCAAGATTACTATTTGGCGGCCCAAATTTCTCATTTTTACCACTACACGAAAACGGAACAGTCTCGGTTCTGCTCCCTACTCACGGGAAAATCCGACGGCTTAGCACACTCGCCCATACAGATTGTATCCCGGGATGCGATACATAGACCTTCCCGTGCACCCATGCGGGACATGATAGCTCATTACCAGTATGTATGGCGCACGGCCCTACGAAAGCTAAAGGTCACCGGCTGGCACACCCACACGCCCCTGTGGTCCAATCGGGACCTCCCCGAATTACTCCTGATCCCTGAACCTAAACCGTGGATTGATCATGGCGTGGTGTACCTACACCAAGTGCTTTCCCATATAGGTATTAAAACATTTCAGGAATTAAAGGAGGAATTCTCACTCCCCAACCACCTTTTGTTCAGATACCTCCAACTTCGACATGCCCTACAAACCCAAATGGTGAATGGGTCCTTATCACTCCCTAAAATCCCCTTTATACAAACCATACTAGGAAATGACCCCTCACACTTGATATCAAATATCTACGTACATTTGCGTCTTCATGTGTCATCCGAGATAGTCGCCACTACAAAAACCAAATGGGAGACAGACCTCGGGGAGATTACAGATGAGAATTGGGAGGATATCTTAGACGGTGTGAAAATGGTCTCCCCTAGGCTGCCCGATCGACTGTCACAACTGTACATCATACACCGCTCCTATCTCACCCCATGCAGGATTGCTAAATTCCACCCCTCTGCAAGCCCTATGTGCCCCATGTGCCAGAGAACCTCGGGCACCTTTTATCATCTCATTTGGGCCTGCTCCGCTATTCAAACGTTCTGGTTGCAGGTAATACGCTTCCTACATGATGACATGGGATCCCCGGTCACCTTAGACCCCAGGCTGTGTCTACTTGGACTTCTCCCCACAGTAGACTTGAACAGATACAAGGCAGCATTTAGCCGAGAGTCCTTATATGCAGCACGTAAGGCGATAGCTAAAAACTGGATGAGGCCCAATCCCCCCAAGTTCCAGGACTGGATCCGAGAAATTAACATAACTTTACCTCTTAAAAAACTGATCTATGATCACCGAGGATATCCAGCTAAATACACCAAAATATGGGGTGATTGGTTGGCTAGCGCCAATACATCTGCAACATAGCCTGTTACATTACCCCTAGCTAGAGGCCCACCAGACATGGTAAGGAGAGAAGTGGCTTTTCTAGCAACATAATTGATAAGCTATAACTCTGACGGCAAGTGGCGGGTATCCGGGAGAACGGGTGGGGTGGGTAGCCCCATACCGATATAATCTAGAAGCATCTATGGCAGTAAACCCATAGGAGATCCCTTTATTACATATTCCTGTTTATGATATTTCAAATGCTATTATTTGTATATCCTACGATATGTGTACTCACGATGTTGTTCTGATGTATACCATGTACAAATCTTTGAATAAACTTGGTTTTTCGATTTAAAAAAAAGTGTGAGAGTGCTGAAAGCTGAAAATTGGTCTGGTTGTTAAGGGGGTTTAAGTGCCCAGTGGTGAAGTGGTTAAAACAAAAAATACCGAATTTGGCCTTTAGATGGCGCTAAGTATCATTCCAATTAGCACCATCTAGTGTCCAAATGCAACATTTTCCATTTTAAATCAATGGAAAATATTCAACCAGCACAACAAATCACCGAATAACAGTCATTGTTTCCCCAGTCACACAAAAGGAATGTACATGCATTGTCACTGAGCGACTTGCTATATAAATTATTTATGAATAGACCCCGAAAAGTCAGGAGACGTTTATATAAAGATGGGAAGTATGTAGCAGATAAATGAATAAACCTCCTAGGAATGTTATCACCAGGCTGCAGCTAGGGGGAGCTCTAATGTTTAGAGTGTGACCACAGCAGAGTGATCCCATGTAGCTCACATTAACCCTTTCACTGCCAGAGCTGGTTTTGTATTATTTTTGCACACATGGTAAAATGAAGATTTTGGGCCTGAAGATTGGATAAAACCCCCAAACATATTTTCAGCAGAGAACCTGGAGAATAAAATGGTGGTAATTGTTAAGGTGTTCCTTGTACACAAATGTCACCTTCATATCCGGGTTTATTTTCTACTTTCCCCCATTTTCTATGGTGTGATCTTTTCTACAATACTTTGATATAATAATGTAACACGTTGTGTATTGTATTGTACCACTCCGCCTCCACTTTCCAGGCAAGCCATTTTCCTGACCAATTGGATTTGTACCTTTACTATGTTATTGATTTCTTTCTGCACTCTTGTTAAAATTATAACAAAAAATATATTAAACAAAAAAAATTGTGTGTGTCAGTGCAACAGTGACAAACTTCAGTATCCAGAAAGGAAGGATATACAGTACATACACACTCAGGGAGGAGAGGCAGGGGAAGGATATACAGTACATACACACTCAGGGAGGAGAGGAAGAGGAAGGATATACAGTACATACACAC
>BLSH010027980.1:90939-101191 GCA_018402905.1 Glandirana rugosa | reverse complement strand
TCTTACATCACACCTACCACCTCCTCTCGACAGACATTCTCTGACAGCTCTCCTCCACCATCCACACTACATTCTCCAACAGCTCTCCTCCACCATCCACACTACATTCTCCGACAGCTCTTCACCATCCACACTACATTCTCCGATAGCTTTCCTCCACCATCCACACTACATTCTCCTACAGCTCTCCCCTCACCATCCACAATACATTCTCAGACAGCTCTGCTCCACCATCCACACTACATTCTTTTAAAGCTCTCCTCCACCATCCACACTGCATTCTCTTACAGCTCTCCTCCACCATCCACACTACATTCTCCGACAGCTCTCCTCCACCATCCACACTACATTCTCCGACAGCTCTCCTCCACCATCCACACTACATTCTCCGACAGCTCTCCTCCACCATCCACACTACATTCTCCGACATCTCTCCTCCCATCATCCACACTACATTCTCCGACAGCTCTCCTCCACCATCCACACTACATTCTCTGACAGCTCTCCTCCACCATCCACACTACATGCAGAGCTCCCTTCGGAACAGCTAAGGAGACATCCGTTTACAAAAATGAATTAAAAAGAAAATCTTTATTAGAAATATACAATCGCAAATTACAGTAGATTGCTTACATTGATAATCCCCATACCTATAAGCACAAATACATTTTATTCATATCTTACAAACAAATCACTTATGTATTGGCACATAAATGTTTATAGACATACAGATAGTAGTCCAGCAAATACCGGTTTTTCATTATAGATTTCGATAAAGGTCCAGATATTACCAAATACTATTTGAAGGAGAAATCGCCCTCTATTGCCCATCAGAGATAACTTTAATCTGTTTTTTCCAGAAATAAACGCTTCCAGAAAGATTTTATTGTGATTTCTGGTGTTCCAGCCTGCGATCGTGATGCATAGTGACGTCATTCCACATAGCAGGCGATGTCACCTCCAGGCCACCACCGACACAGACAATGCACTGTCCATTCAAGCCCAACCAACTGGAGATAGAAGGGCAAAAATCTGAAAGGCCGCACTTGTGACCAGTATCACCCAACATACTGGGCCAGGGGGTGGACCTCCCAAAATACAACCACAAGTTAGCCCATCCCCCCATAACCATAACATTAGGCTATTTTTCCAGAAGAATTCCTGTGACAGGAGTCACTTTGGGTGGGGGGGCTTGTGGAACCCAGCTTACCTTAGAGATGTCGGGAAATTCCTTATCCATCTCCCCCGGGCCCCTCCTATGTGTATGTCACCCTTTGTCTATTAGGGGTACAGGGTGACCGAGAACCTGAACCTGATCTGCACTAATCAGACTCACCGTACAACCACATCAGACTCTGCATTTCCTTTTAGCCCTGTTATCCTGGATGCTATATGTGTGGTTTGTGTTCAATTGTTTATTCACTTTATACAGTAATATTTCTGAACAATATTCTTCAAGAAATATAAGATAAATGCCACCTTTCGTCTCAGACCATTGCCAGATAGTTTGAGGTGGGGTGGGGATTGTTATGTGTTTGTTAAGTGCCTGTATCCCATTGTTCTATTGTTTCTGTCTACCTTGGGAGCAACCTATTATGGGATGTATATGTGTATGTGGATTAGCTGCTAGAGGGGAGGGGGGGGATTTTCTCCAGCAGCCCCTCCTAAAGACGTTCTATTGCTGGAAAGTTAAATACACCTGTGTTTCATCTTACTGCAGGAGGTAAAGTTTACCCCTTGTGCCTAACTATCAAAGTTCCCTTAGCCCACCCAGACACTTGTAGGGGCATTAGTGTAGCGTGAAGAGAAGCATTCAAACAAAGGCATTAAAAAGATATATACTCAGGGGACAACCCAGCCCTCCCCCTCCCCGATTATTCCCTGAGTGTATATCTTTTTGTGCCTGTGTTTGAATGCTTCTCTTCACCCTACACTAATGTCCCGACAAGTGATTGGGTGGACTAAGGGACCTTAGATAGTGCTGGTATCAGGCAAGGGAAGCTTCTACAGTGGACATCCTCCTCTTGAGTATGGGGGTCCATCACAAAACCCTTCTAGAAAGGTTTTACAATTAGATGCCTCATTTAGATAAATGGAGATATCACAAGGTGGGGGCAGAAATTGTAGCAGGCACATCCTATTGCAGTTTCTAAAAAATACAAGAAGCCAAAAGAAGACTCGGCCTACCAGTAAAAAGCATCGTACATTTGTAAAAAATAAAATAGGCAGATGCCTCTGATGTCCAATTAGACTTCTTTTGTAAAACATTTCAGTCTAATTACACTGAGGACGCAGTGCAGTGTGTGTTCTCTGATGGGCAACAAGGTGTCCTTTTATGGTGAAAGATTTCCCCCACTCTGTGCACGAATAAGGACGCACACCCGTGTGAATTCTTTGGTGTGTGACAAGATCTCCTTTATAAAAGAAAGATTTTCCACATTCAGTACATGAAAAAGGGCGTTCGCCCTTGTGTCTTCTCAGGTGTATAATAAGGCCTTTATTTTGAGTGAAAGATTTCCCGCACTCTGAACATGAATAAGGACTCTCACCCGTGTGACTTATCTGATGCTTAACAAGCTCTCCTTTCAAAGTGAAAGATTTCTCGCACTCCGAACATGAATAAGGACGCTCACCCGTGTGTCCTCTCTGGTGTGTAACATAGTCTCTTTTATATGTGAACGTTTTCCCGCACTCTGAACATGAATATGGATGCTCACCAGTATGAATTTTCTGGTGATGCACAAGGCTTCCTTTCAGTGTAAAAGATTTTCCGCACTCTGAACATGAATAGGGACGCTCACCTGTGTGATACCTCTGGTGTGTTTCAAGTTGTCCTTTCGTACTGAAACATTTACCGCACTCCGAACATATATAAGGACGCTCACCCGTGTGTATTCTCTGGTGTTTAACATAGTCACTTTTAAATGTGAAAGTTTTACTGCACTCTAAACATGAATAAGGACGCTCACCAGTATGAATTTTCTGGTGTGCAACAAGGTTTCCTTTCACAGCAAAAGATTTCCCATACTCTGAACACGGATAGGGACGCTCACCGGTGTGAATTCTCTGATGTTTTACAAAGTCATGTTTGTGAACAAACCATTTCCTGCACTCTGAACATGGATATGAACCCTCACCTGCGCGAATTCTCAGGTGCTGCACAAGGTTTCCTTTCTGAGTGAAAGATTTTCCGCACTCTGAACATATATAGGGACGCTCACCCGTGTGAATTCTCTGGTGCATTGTAAGTGCTCCCTTCTGAGTGAAACATTTCCCACACTCTGAACATGAGAACAGATTCTGACCTCGGTGAGCTCCTTCATGGGGTGAGGAAGATTCCTTGGGATTAGAAGGATCTGTTGATCTATCTGCAGTGTGAGATCTTCCATGGATATCTGCAATCATAGTATGTGATTGATGAGAAGATTCCCCCTGATCAGAGGGATCCATTGATGTCTCCGGACAGGAAGGTCTGTGATGGATATTTTGTGTATTTGGATTTCCTCCTGGAGGATCCTGTGTGATGACATTATCTTCTGACTTACAATCAGCAGATAATAGAAGATGTCTCTCCGAGGAATTCCTGACATCACCTCCATCTGATGGAAAGAAATGTATAAATGTCAGTAGATCACAAATAAATGGAGCTTTAGCTCTTCCTCCAGGCCAATGCAATAAATGGAAATGCCAGATGTGGGCACAAATGTAGCATAAAAAATTGAAAACAAACTACAACACACTGAAAATGGCATACAGCGGAACACTGCTTTCTGCATTAATGGCAGATAGGGGGCGTAATGGAGATATCACAAAATGTTTTGCCCACACAATTTTGTGGAAACATGACATATAATTAAGGAATGGAGATGGACCTTTCATATGGTGTACAGTATCTCCTCCTCATTTGTTGGGAACATAACGTTATATTGAGGAATGGAGATGAACCTTTCATATGGTGTACAGCATCTCCTCCTCATTTGTTGGGAACATGACATTATATTGAGGAATGGAGATGGACCTTCCATATGGTGTACAGTATCTCCTCCTCATTTGTTGGGAACATGACATTATATTGAGGAATGGAAATGGACCTTTCATATGGTGTAAAGTATCTCCTCCACATTTGTTGGGAACATGACGTTATATTGAGGAATGGAGATGGACCTTTCATATGGTGTAAAGTATCTCCTCCACATTTGTTGGGAACATGACGTTATATTGAGGAATGGAGATGGACCTTTCATATGATGTACAGTATCTCCTCCTCATTTGTTGGGAACATGACATTATATTGAGGAATGGAGATGGACCTTTCACTTTATTTGTTAGGGACACAATGTTCCTGTAACAAATCATCCTCCGAAGTCATACCAAGGAAGGGAGGAAAAGCCTCATATAGTGTAAATCAATTTATTTAAAACAGTAAAAAAAAGTAGTAATGGACTCACATCAGCTTGTTCCTGAGAACGTTGCAGATTGATGACGAAACACGTAGGGTGGGACTCCTGGGCGACGTCTTTTGCACCGCTTGGAATGCATGGTTGCCATCTTGGGTTTGGCACTTCCTGTTTTCTTGTATGGTGGTTATGATGTCTTTTTATATGTGAGTGCATTACTATTTTTTTTTACTGTTTTTAATAAATTGATGTACACTATATGAGGCTCTTCCTCCCTTCCTTTCTGAATAGTTTCTTCCATAGCGTCTGTTACTTACTTGTGTTGATAGGTAGAGACATTTCTTCCTCTTGATTTTTCATAATCATCCCAACCTCCTCGGTGGACAGCTGATCACCCCCCACATCCGTCTCTACTTCTTCCTCTTTCACCTCAGCTTTCATATTAATTCGTTCTTCACCCTAAACCCCAAAATAATAGAAAACATCTATTAAAGCTGAACTCCAGGGAGATATAAAAGACACAAATGGCAGCAGCTCTTTATTCCCTAATACATTATTACATTGTTTTTAATACAAGCAGTGTAAGTACCTGAATGTGACTTGGGATCAGCCTCTTGCAGTCTTTGTACAGTAGAGCTCAGAATGGGAGAGGGAGAAGCAGAACAATAACCCAATCAGCTCTGCTGCAGTGCTAACAATGTACAAGCTGACAGGAGGAGAGAGCAGATGAACTCATCAGTCTGCTGTTTCTCCTTTAAATCCCAACTCCAGGGAACTTAAAAATGATCCATTGCAGTGAGGCTGCACCAGCACTGCAAGAGATAATGGCTTGTTTAGTCTAGGGGACAGGAGAAGCACTTTAACTTACCTTCTTCCGCTCCACCGGCAGATGCCACTTTTCCGGTGGATTGTCCCTTGGTGCCATTACATCCAATGCAGAGCTATGGACCGAGTATGTCCCCTAGGTAGAAACAAGTACTTAAACCTAGCAGTTACACTGAGTCCACCTACCTGATGATGGTGAGGGATGGTGTGACCTTCCTGAGTGGAATCCCCGGAATACAGAGGACGGGGACATCTCTCTGGTGGGTTCCCATTACTGGATCCATCTGTAGGAAACACAACACTGACTGAATACATTGTTTCTATGTGTTTATCAGATGATGGGGGATCTAGGTGGACCCTCCGTACTGCTCTCTCCTTTACAATAAAGTCTCCTCTTACCCGGTGATGTGAGGGGCGGCTGATTCTCCATCATGACGTCCTTGTAGAGATCCTTGTGTCCTTCTAAATACTCCCACTCCTCCATGGAGAAATAGACAGTGACATCCTGACACCTTATAGGAACCTGACACACACAATGATACAGTCACCATCCAGACACATCCCTTGTCTGTTACTGGATAATGTCCCAGAATTCCCAGCACCGCTCACCTCTCCTGTCAGCAGCTCAATGATCTTCTTGGTGACTTTTAGACTCTTCTTCTCATTATTTCTCTTGGGTTTCAGAGAAGGAGGTGAAGGCACTGTGATGGTTAGATGGTCACCAGACTTCACTGGAGAAAAACTCTGCATTGAATGAGCAACAATAATGTCATGTGACCTCCCAAAATCCTCCGCACCTTTCTGGTCAGGTCTGTGTTTTATTAATAGAGATAAGAGTGATGTGACCTCCCAGAATCCTCCTCACCTCTCCGGTCAGCAGGTAGATGATCTCCAGGGTGAGGTCCAATATCCTCTCAGTCATGTGACTTGGATCCTCCTCTATCCTCGGTGATGTGATCCATACAAGACTCTGATCTCTGTAGAAAGATAATAAAGCGGCGTCGTTGGTCATTATAACTCATAGATAAGTAGAGATTCATTTTAAACCCCCCGTCCAAAAGTGAGGAAGGTTTACAGCTGTGTCAGTAAATACCAAATATATTCAACAACAAAACCACGGGTGCCTGAAAGACTAAATAAATATATATATATAAATAAAATACCCAAAATTGTATATACAACAAACAACCTTCACCGAGCATCGGTGTACAAATAAATATTAACAACGACCCTAAATTGGTGTGTGTGTATTGTAACTTAACTTTATTATTAAATTAGTCGGAAGCTCCATTTATGAAGACATCATACGTCCATGTAGATGGCTCCATGTTTAGGTTATATGTCTGTACTGTTAATAATATAATCCATATATGTGTGTATCATCATCTGCTGGAGATAAAGTGACTATGGAGGTAGCGGATGGACATTACAGGGGGGTGGGGTTACTGGGTGGAAATTTAAAACAATTTCTTGTTACCTCCTCTGCTGCCTCGTCCAGCAATATCTCCTCTCTCTTTCCTCTCAACTCACCTCTGACCCGGAACTTCCTATTTATACTTCCATATCACTGCCTTTCTGTACACTATATGACTTCCTGTCTGTACACTACATCACTTCCTGTCTGTACCCTACATCACTTCCTGTCTGTACACTACATCACTTCCTGTCCGTACACTACATCACTTCCTTTCTGTACCCTACATCACTTCCTGTCTGTACACTATATGACTTCCTGTCTGTACACTACATCACTTCCTTTCTGTACACTATATGACTTCCTGTCTGTACACTACATCACTTCCTGTCTGTACACTATATGACTTCCTGTCTGTACACTACATCACTTCCTGTCTGTACACTACATCACTTCCTGTCTGTACATTACATCACTTCCTGTCTGTACCCTACATCACTTCCTGTCTGTGAATTTTGAACTGAGACCGCCACCTTGTGTTGAATACACACTGCAGTCTACAAGGTGTTTCAACATGTTGCCCGCTGCCATTATCATCCATTCCTCTATTATGAAACCCAATCAAAGTTAAGTGACAATGTCATATCTTATTGCTGCAGTTCCCATGTTTGGGACTATACGCTTGGGCTCCAAAGCCCCTTGTTACATTCTATATTGCATATTGGCAGTTAGGGATTACAGTCATACTAATCGGTATGATGTGACACAACTCCTGCAAGGTAATTACTTGTCAATTGTCATTTAAAATCGCTCGCGGCTGTAATGTATTGCTGGTTCCCTGTAATATAGATAAAGATCATTTTAAAAGAATTGTGTTGGGTGTCCCACCCAGACCATACCAGGCCCTTCGGGTCTGGTATGGATTTTAAGGGGAACCCCACGCCAAATTTTTAGAAAATGGTGTTGGGGTCCCCCCCAAAATTCAAACCAGAGCCTTATCCGAGCACGCAGCCCTGGCATGGCAGGGCTGTGGGGACGAGTGAACCTTAGCAGGCCACATGCCTTCAACATGGGGAGGGTGCTTTGGGGTCTGTTTTGGATTTTGGGGGGACCCCCAACGCCATTTTTCAAAAAAATTTGGCATGGGGTTTCCCTTAAAATCCAGACCTGAAGGGCCTGGTACGAAATTTTGTTTTCATTTTGGCGTGGAGTTCATCTTAAAATCTATGCCAGACCCTTATCATGCACTGTATATAGTCTACACAGTGGTGTAGTGGATAGCACTTTCGCCTGGCAGCAAAAGGGTCACTAGTTCAAATCCCAACCACAACACTACCTGCCTGGAGTTTGCATGTTCTCCCTGTGTCTGCGTGGGATTCCTCCGGGTACTCTGGTTTCCTCCCACACTTCAAAGACATGCTGGTAGGTAAATTAGATCCTGTCTAAATTGGCCCTAGTATATTTATGAATGTGAGTTAAATTGTAAGCTCCTTGAGGTTGGGGACTGATGTGAATGTACAATATATATGTAAAGCGCTGCGTAAATTGGCAGCGCTATATAAGTACCTGAAATAAATAAATACACTGAATGCAGTGTATTATATATACCATACTGTACATATATATTCCTACACTGACTGTATATACTGTATACTACATGCCACTGCCTAACCTTTTGCTATCTCCGCAAATGTTTTCACTATATTCAGCCGCTGTGTAAGTGGCCTTATATAGTGTGGGTGTGGACTCAGACCCGCTGAGCAATGATTGGCCAAAGGCAGCCTGCCTTTGGCCAATCATAGCTCTCACAGTAGAGCATGCTGTTATTGGCCAAAGCACGCAGGTCATGTGCATGCTTTGGCCAATCAGAGGACGGAATTCCCCTACAATTTCACTGCATTATGGGCTGCTCAAATTTCCCACAAACGCCCCATAATGTTCAGGATTCGGCGAACCCCCGATGTTTGTGTCGAACATACGTTTGACTCGAACTGGGGGACCATTCCTATTGGCCATAGATGTAAATCGCGAGGCACTTTTTTTAACATAAAAGATTGGACAAAAAATGTCTACATTTTTTAAAAATTTTTTACACGTTTTAGGTGAATGGGTATGATGTACCCAATACCCATTCACATGGGGGGGCCAGGATCTGGTGGTCCCCTTGTTAATGGGGGCTTCCACATTCCGATCACCCAACAGCCATGGTTGTCGGGAAGAGGCCCTTGTCCCCATTAACATGGGGACAAGGTGCTTTGGGGTGGGGGGGCGCAGAGCCCTCCCACCCCAAAACACACACCCCCTCATGTTAAAGGCATGTGGCCTGGTTTGTTCCAGGAGGGGGGCGGGCCCTCACTTGTCCCCCCATCCTGACCTCCAGGCTGCATGCTCAGAAAGGGTCTCGATGTTGGGGGGATCCCCCACCGTTTTGTAAAAAAAAAATTTGGCGTGGGCTTCCCCTTAAAATCCATCCCGAAGCCAAAGGGCTTGGTATGGATTGGGGGGGGCAATATATTATAGCCGCAAGCAAGTTGAAAGTACATTTTTGATCAATGTAGGGGAGGATGTGGGAGCTATATTTGGTGTGGGTGGGGTTCATTGATTTGTTTATTTGGCGTCACCACACAATTGCTTCCAGCCCATGTGCACACAGCACTTCCTGTTTACAGCAACATTACACTTTCTGCTGATGTATATCTGTAAGGACCATGCAAATATAAATGAGAAGATGACTTATCAGTGCTGGTTCACACTAGTGCGATACAGGAACCCTGCGAATCCACTGCGTTCCCGCATCGCACCTGACTCGCATGGCAGTTCACACTGCTATATGCAAACTGAGGGGAATGTCAATGCAAAGTTAATGACACCTCAATTTCATCTTGCATATCACAGTGCGAACTGCCAGCTCGGACATGAATTGGATCGCATCTTAGTGTACGCTAGAGACTGTTGACACGTCACACTTGGCGGGAGTCCGGGCCAAGTATGACCACGCTATAGACACTAAGTGTTGCGTGACGTCACGTTCATTGTACACTACAGACACACTACGCTAAAGTCGGTATGTCGATTATACCGAGTTTAACGTAATGTCAGCCCGATTTGAGTGTGTCCCGGAAAAAACGCAGTCCTGGTCTTAGACTAACGTACCCACAAGTGTGAATACGCTAGGTTAAGTACAGGCTCGACCGTCAAGCGTGACACTATACGTTCTACTTTAACTCCACAGTAATTGAAACGTAACTGTAAGGGGAGTCAAACGTATATCGTCACACTTGACGGTACGCTCAGTCCACGCTACGCCCTTGCGTCACCTAAGCGTCCCAAGGACATAGCGTGATCACACTTGGTCGTGACTATTCAGTAGAAGAGTAAATATAAACGTACCAGGAATGTCTATATGTAGTCGTCTTTCACATTACAACGACATTTGTCCTTCACGACACACGTGTACCCGACCTTCGTTAACACACCACTGCGGTTTATTTGTTTAGTTACTTGGGGTGGGTGTGGTTTATATCGAGGGTGTAGGAGGGGATGTAACTAGTTTTTACATGAAAGTTGAACGAACGCCGATATTATATAACGGGGGGGGTTAGGTATGGTTCGGGAA
>BLSH010027980.1:47735-59672 GCA_018402905.1 Glandirana rugosa | reverse complement strand
TGCAAATCCTTTGCAGTCAATTACAGCCTGAAGTCTGGAACGCATAGACATCACCAGACGCTGGGTTTAATCCCTGGTGATGCTCTGCCAGGCCTCTACTGCAACTGTCTTCAGTTCCTGCTTCTTCTTGGGGCATTTTCCCTTCAGTTTTGTCTTCAGCAAGTGAAATGCATGCTCAATCGGATTCAGGTCAGGTGATTGACTTGGCCATTGCATAACATTCCACTTCTTTCCCTTAAAAAACTCTTTGGTTGCTTTCGCAGTATGCTTTGGATCATTGTCCATCTGTACTGTGAAGCACCGTCCAATGAGTTCTGAAGCATTTGGCTGAATATGAGCAGATAATATTGCCCGAAACACTTCAGAATTCATCCTGCTGCTTTTGTCAGCAGTCACATCATCAATAAATACAAGAGAACCAGTTCCATTGGCAGCCATACATGCCCACGCCATGACACTTCCACCACCATGCCTCACTGATGAGGTGGTATGCTTTGGATCATGAGCAGTTCCTTTCCTTCTCCTTACTCTTCTCTTCCCATCAATCTGGTACAAGTTGATCTTGGTCTCATCTGTCCATAGGATGTTGTTCCAGAACTGTGAAGGCTTTTTTAGATGTTGTTTGGCAAACTCTAATCTGGCCTTCCTGTTTTTGAGGCTCACCAATGGTTTACATCTTGTGGTGAACCACTGCTCGTTTCTTGCCATGTTTTAAGAAAATTGTGCTTGTATTGTCACAGTTGCTTGTTTGTGGCCCCATGTGTATCTTTAAAAATCTTTTCAAGAACTGTAGAATTACAAATTACCATAGATTTCATACAAATGCTGATACATTTTAATCATATCTTACAGAGAGCTCACATATGTTTTTGACACATCATTTTTTACAGACAGACAGATATTAGAGTCGAGAAAATACAGTTTTTTCATGTATTTAAACTCATCACATCTAGAGATTATTATAGATTTCCAAAAAGGTCCAGAGATTACCAAATACATTATTTCAAAGAGAAATCTCCTTCTAATGCCCATAACTTTAATCTGCTTTTCCAGAATTGAATCCTTCCAAAAAGCATCTATAACTCGCTGTTTTATTGTGGCTTCTGGCGTTTTCGGCCTATGATCTTGAGAGTAACGCAACGCCGCATAATGACGTCATCCCGCACACCAGGCGATGTCACTTGCAGGTCACCACCGACATGGACAGTGCACTTCCCATTCCCCACCCAACCAACGGAGAAAGAAGGGCAAAAAGCTGAAAGGGCCACACTCCTGTGCCATCCTCCTACCACCCAACATACTGGGACAGAGGGCGGACCTCCCAAAATGCAACCACAAGTTATCCCCCCCATAGCCAAAATGTTTGGCTGCTTTTTCAGAATGAAACCCTTCCAAAATGGGTTTATAATTAGACGTCTCATATAGGCATTTGTGGGGGCAGGAACTGTAGCAGGCACATCTCGCCGTTGGAGTCTCCAAAAAATCCAAGAAAAGACTCGGCCCGTCAATCTCCACCTATAATTTTAATATCACTTTTGCCAGGATGCACCTCATTATAAACAAAATATTTTCTTCCTACGGTTGTTCTATGAACTAGAGCAGTGATGGCAAACCTTTTAGAGCCTGAGTGCCCAAACTGCAACACAGGACCAACTTATTTATTTCAAAGTGCCAACATGGAATTAAACCTACCAGCGGCTCTTTACAGAGGATGGGACTGATCATCCCTCTGAATGAGCCCTAAGGGACCAAAAACGTACGATTCTGCCCAAAAATAACCTATTGTGTGTTACTCTCAGAGTGCAGGGATCAGGAGTGTGTTACTCTCAGAGTGCAGGGATCAGGAGTGCGTTATGCTCAGCATGCAGGGATCATGACGCACACCTGATCCCTGCATTCTGAGCGTAACACACTCCTGTTCCTTGCATTCTGAGCATAACGCATGCTTGATCCCTGCATTCTGAGCGTGACGCACTCCTGATCTCTCCACTCTGAGCGTAACGTACTACTGATCCATGCATTCTGAGCGTAACACATGCTTGATCCCTGCATTCTGAACGTAAGGATCAGGAGTGTGTTATGCTCAGAATGCAGGGATCAGGTGTGCGTTATGCTCAGAGTGCCGGGATCAGGAGTGTGTTACATTCAGAATGCAGGGATCAGGAGTGCATTATGCTTAGAGTGCAGGGATCAGGAGTGCATTATGGTCAGAATACAGGGTTCAGGAGTGCGTTACGTTCAGAATGCAGGGTTCAGGAGTGTGTTATGCTCAGAATGCAGGGATCAGGTGTGCGTTACGTTCAGAATGCAGGGTTCAGGAGTGTGTTACGCTCAGAATGCAGGGATCAGGTGTGCGTTATGCTCAGAATGCAGGGATCAGGTGTGCGTTACGTTCAGAATGCAGGGTTCAGGAGTGTGTTACGCTCAGAATGCAGGGATCAGGAGTGTATTACGCTGAAAATGTAGGGATCGGGTGTGATGTGAAGGGCAGTAGAGGACACTACTATGGGGGTGGCCCTTCCCAAAGCAGTGTTCTCTGCCCCTTCCCCTCACCTCCCCCACACACTCACAGTAGTGTCCTCTGCCCCACCTCTTTCCCCTATAGCAGTGACCCCTGGCTTCCCTCCCATAGCACCAGTCCTACCTGTGTACACAGTTCTCCACATGGTCCATGCTACAGCACCCGAGCCCCTGCACAGGCAGCCGCTCTCCTATTGGCTCTCACAGTCCAGGAAGGGAGGAGTCACTCTTTCTTCCTCTGTTTACAGAGGCATTGCGGCGCTGCTTACAGCAGCAGACACACAGTCTAAGTCCTTCCCACTGGGCTGCCCCCGGTGCATGCAGGGAGGGATTTACACACATCGCCCGTCACCTGATCGCACTGATGTGAGGAAGGGCTCCTCCATGCCTGCACCACCAGTGCAAGCGACTGCCTGGCTGGGGGATTCCTCCCCCTATCCTGGAGGCACTGGCTCCTTAAGCTTGAGTGCCCACAGAGAGGCCTCTGTGTACCAGATGTGGCACACGTGCCACAGGATCACCATCACTGAACTAGACAGTACCACCGGTAAAAACCATTGTGCATTCATAAAAAAAAGTAATAGGCAGGTGCCTCTGATGTCTAATTAGACTTCTTTTACCTGTAAAACATTTCAAGCAGTCTGATCACATTGAGGACGCAGTGCCATGTGTGTTCTCAGATGTGTAACAAGGTTCTCTTTCAGAGCGAAAGATTTCCCGCACTCTGTGCATGAATATGGACGCTCACCCGTGTGAACTCTCTGGTGTCTAACAAGGCTTGTTTTTTGACTGAAAGATTTCCCGCACTCTGAACATGAATAAGGACGCTCACCCGTATGACATCTGTGATGTTTAACAAGGTCTCCTTTCAGAGCGAAAGATTTCCCGCACACAGAGCATGAATAAGGACGCTCACCCGTGTGTATTCTCTGGTGTGTAACATAGCCTGTTTTATGACTGAAACTTTTCCCGCACTCTGAACATGAATAGGGATGTTCACCAGTATGAATTCTCTGGTGTTCAACAAGGCATCTTTTCTCTGTGAAAGATTTTCCGCACTCTGAACATGAATAAGGACGCTCACCCGTGTGAATTCGTTGGTGAATCACGAGGTTTGCTTTCTGAGAAAAAGATTTCCCACACTCTGAACACGGATAAGGACGATGACCTGTGTGTCTTTTCTGGTGTGTAACAAGGCCTTCTTTATAAGTGAAAGATTCTCCGCACTCTGAACATGAATAAGTAAGCTCACCCGTGTGACGTCTCTGGTGTGTAGTAAGTTCTTCTTTTTTAGGGAAACATTTCCCGCACTCAGTACATGAATAAGGACGCTCACCTGTGTGAATTATCTGGTGTTTAACAAGGACTACTTTCTGAGCGAAAGATTTCCCGCACTCTGAGCATGAATAGGGACGCTTACCCGTGTGAATTCTCTGGTGTTTATTAAGGTCTCCTTTTTGAGCAAATGATTTCCAGCACTCCGCACATGGATATGGACGTTCACCTGTGTGAGTCCTCTGGTGCTGAACAAGGTTTCCTTTTAGGGTGAAAGATCTCCCGCACTCTGAACAAATATAAGGACGCTCACCCGTGTGAATTTTCTGGTGTCTAGTAATTGCTCCCTTCTGAGTGAAACATTTCCCGCACTCTGAACATGAGAATAGCTTGGATTTATCTCGGTGAGCTCCTTCATGGGGTGAGGAAGATTCCTTGGGATTAGAAGGATCTGTTGGTCTATCTGCAGTGTGAGATCTTCCATGGATATCTGCAATCATAGTATGTGATTGATGAGAAGATTCCCCCTGATCAGAGGGATCCATTGATGTCTCCGGACAGGAAGGTCTGTGATGGATATTTTGTGTATTTGGATTTCCTCCTGGAGGATCCTGTGTGATGACATTATCTTCTGACTTACAATCAGCAGATAATAGAAGATGTCTCTCCGAGGAATTCCTGACATCGCCTCCATCTGATGGAAAGAAATAGAAAAACTGTCAGTAGATGACAAATAACTGGAGATTTACCTCTTCCCCCAGGCCAATGCAATTAATGGAAACGCCAATCTCACAGAAGGAAAAAAAAAAAAAAAATTTAAAAGCGCACCGTCCTTGCGAGCTCGCGCGCAGAAGCGAACGCATACGTAAGTCCCGCCCACATATGAAAATGGTGTGCAAACCACACATGTGAGGTATCGCCGCGATCGTTAGATCGAGAGCAACAATTCTATCACTAGACCTCCTCTGTAACTCAAAAATGCTAACCTGTAGAATTTTTTAACCACTTCAGCCCCGGAAGGATTTCTCCCTTTAGGACCGGAGCCCTTTTTGCGATTCGGCAGTGCGTCGCTTTAACTGAAAATTGCACGGTCGCGCGACGTTGTACCCAAACGAAATTTGTGTCCTTTTTTTCCCACAAATAGAGCTTTCTTTTGGTGGTATTTGATCACCACTGCGTCATTTCTGATCGCCGCTATAAACAAAAGAAGAGCGACAATTTTGCAAAAAAAAAACAAATTTCTTACTTTTTGCTAAAATACAAATCCAAAAAAGCATTTTTTTTCATCGGTTTTGGCCGATTTATATTCTTCCTCATATTTGTGATAAAGAAAATCGCAATCGGTGTTTATTGATTGGTTTGCGCAAAAGTGGTCGCGTTTACAGACGATGAGAATTCATTTCTGGGGTTTTTATTTTTTTTTATTTTTTACTAGTAATGGCGGCGATCTGTGATTTTTAGCGGTACTGCGATATTGGGGCGGACATGTCGGAACATTTTGACACTTTTTTGGGACCATTGGCATTTATACAGCGATCAGTGCTATAAAAATGCACTGATTACTGTGTAAATGCCATTGGCAGTGAAGGGGTTAACCTGCAGGGGGCGGTCTAAGGGTTAACTGTGTTCCCTGGGCGTGTTCTAACTGTATGGGGGCTGCCCTAGCTGGGGAAGGGGACTGATCACAGCTTCCATGTAGAGGAAGGCTGTGATCACAGTCCTTCCCCCCTCACAGAACGGAGATCCGTGTTTACTTACACGGACCTCCGTTCTTTAACTCCGGGGGGGGCATCGCGGGTGGCCGGCGGAGATCGAATCCGCCGCACCCGCTCCCTGGCCCTCCCCGGACACAGTGAGCGCGCGGGCGCACCACCGGCGGCGCGCGCTCACTGCGTGCGATCTCGCAGCCGCTGTCAGATGACGGCATTTTGCGCAGGAGAGCCACTCTGTCGCCGTCAGATGCCGATCGGCGGTCGGCAAGTGGTTAAACGTCGCCAATGGAGATTTTTATGATGCAAAGTTTGTCGCCATTCCGCGAGCGGACGCAATTTTGAAGCATGACATGTTGGGTATCATTTTACTCGGCGTAACATTATCTTTCACAATATGCAAAAAAATTGGCCTAACTTTACTGTTGTCTTATTTTTTAACTGAAAAAACTAAATTTTTTCAAAAAAAATCACGCTTGTAAGACCGCTGCGCAAATACGGTGTGACATAAAGTTTTGCAATGGCCGCCATTTTATTCTCTAGGGTGTTAGAAAAAAATATATATAATGTTTGGGGGTTCTAAGTAATTTTATAGCAAAAAAAAACAGTTTTTAACTGGTAATCACCGAACCCAAAAAACAGCCTCAGTCTTAAAGTGGTTAATGACACCCCAAATGCAGGTCGCAAAATTCCAGTTACGCTTTACGGTAACGGTGTTTCTGGGAATTCTTCCAGGACGGCACAGCTGAGAGATGACGGCCTCACCTGGACAGGAAACACAATCAAGAACAGAGTTTAAGGCCACATACACACGGACGTTTTTTGACGCCGGCGTTTTCTGGCGTTTTTTGCAGCTCTCCATGTTAGTCAATGGCCCCATAAAAACGTCGGCGTTTTTGAGCTGTAGATGGCGTCAGCGTTATTGAGCTGAAAGTAGAACCCATGGCCATCGCGTTCTGAGGCTGTAACGTTTTGGCATTTTTTGACGCCGACGCCGCAAAACGCCAACAAACGCCAACTAATATTGTACCGGCGTTTTCCGGCGTTTTTTGACACCAACGTTTTTAGATTGAAAAATAGCAGAGGGATGATTTTTTTTTAAAAACGCCTATTTACGCTGACGCTCACTTACGCCGATGCATAACGCCGAAAAACACCAATTTTTTTCCTTGACGTCGGGCCCGACGTTTTGTTTATTTTTAAAGATACGCTCGTGTGTATGAGGCCTAAAAGGTCCCACCCTCCCTCTGCCCTTCAGTTAAGACAAAGTATTAACCCACACCAGTGCACGAGTGCATCCCTCTGTGCCAACAGACAACACCAACACATAAAAACAGGTGGGAAGTAGGCCTGCCGTCCTGGAAGAATTCCTAGAAACACCGTTACCGGTAAGTGTAACTGGAATTTTCTCCAGTCATTCTTCCAGGACGGCACTGCTGAGATGATGAGCAAGGAGCTCAGGCCTACCTTTAGGGTGGGACCACTGCCTGCAGGACTTTTCTCCCAAACGCCAGGTCCTGAGGTGACAACAACTCAATCCTGTAGTGCCTCAGGAACGTGTTCTGGCTTGTCCATGTGGCCGCTTTACAGATCTGGTCAATCTAAGCGCCCGCCTTTTCAGCCCAGGAGGTCGCCAGAGACCTAGTGGAGTGAGCTTTCAATCGAGCAGGGGCTGGTTTACCAGCCTGCTTATAAGCTACTAAAATTGCCTGCCTTATCCATCTTGCCACTGTCGACTTAGATGCCTGAAGACCCTTCTTCTGGCCCCAGAAATTAGTTAACAAATGGTTAGACCTTCTAAACCAGGGATCCTCAAACTACGGCCCTCCAGCTGTTGCAGAACTACACATCCCATGAGGCATTGTAAAACTCTGACATTCACAGACATGACTAGGCATGATGGGAATTGTAGTTCCTGAACAACTGGAGGGCCATAGTTTGAGGACCCCTGTTCTAAACCCTTTGACCAGGTCTAAGTAAACTAATAGACAACGTCTCACGTCTAAAGTATGAAAGCTAGCCTCTCTCTCATTCCGAGGGGCTGTACAAAATGAGGGGAGAACAATCTCCTGGCTCCTATGAAACTGTGAAGCCACCTTAGGGAGGTATAGGGGGTCCTGCCTGAGTACGACCCTGTCCTCCAAAATCAACAAAAAAGGCTCTTTAACTGTCAGAGCCTGTAAGTCCCCTATCCTTCTGGCTGATGTAATTGCCAAAAGGAAAGCCATTTTCGAAGAAAGAAACTTAGAGGTCGTCTGAGCTACCGGCTCAAACGGCTCCCAGGTCAGGGCATCCAGAACCAAGGATAAATCCCACGGTGGAAAACTCTTTACCTTTACCGAGGTCACCGTTTCCCTGGCTAACAAAAATCTTTCTATGAGCGGGTCCACAGCTAGCCTCCTATCTAAAAATACCGATAGGGCCGCCACCTGTACCCTGAGGGTCTTGACTGCTAGATCCAAATCCACCCCATCCTGGAGAAAATCCAGAACGGATGGGGTCACTTGTCCTGGGACTTTTCTTGCCGCACACCAGCGAGAGAAAACCCCCCAGATCTTGGCGTAAATGCGCCTGGTGACTGGCTTCCTGCTCAGCAAGAGGGTATCAATTACCCTCTCTGAGCAACCTTTTCCTCTAAGGAGCTCCCTCTCAAACCCCAGGCTGTCAGGGCCAGGAACCCTGGATCGGGATGACACACCGGGCCCTGGCGGAGGAGATCCTGCCTGAGAGGTAGATGAAACGGCGGGGCGACTGACCACCTCTTCAGAGTGGGAAACCACGCCCTCCTTGGCCACCAGGGAGCGATAAGAATGAGACACATCCCTGTCCGGCTTAGTTTCTGCAGTATTCTGGGGATGGGAGCAAGAGAAGTTAAAGCATATGCCAGTCCGAAGTCCCATCTGTGAGCTAGAGTATCTACCCCTCCTGATTCTGACTCTTTGGTGAGAGAAAAGAATTTTGGTACCTTCCTGTTCTCCCTGGAGGCAAAGAGGTCCACTTCTGGCACACCGAACTGCTGCTTTATCAGAGCAAAGACTTCCTCGCATAATTCCCATTCTCCGTCTGCTCAAAAAGTCTGCTTCCACATTGAGATCCCCCCTTATGTGGACCGCAGAGATTGAGGGAATCCTCTTCTCTGCCCACTATAGGATCTCCTGTGCCAGCCTGGCTAGCCTTCGGACTTGGTCCCTCCTTGGTGGTTCAGGTAGGCTACTGCAACAACGTTGTCCGAGAATACCTGAACCTCCCTGTCCTGAATCCGATCCCTGAATACCTTCAGTGCTTCTCTGACTGCCAGGAGCTCTCTGAAGTTTGATGAGGCCCTGCTCTGATCCCGATCCCAGGATCCCTGGGCTCGAAGGTCTTCCAGGTGGGCCCCCAACCCCCAAGCTCTCGCGTCGGTGGTGACACTTAGAGGCTTTTGTTGGGTCCAGGGGCGGCCTTTTGACCCCCACCCTGGACTGAGCCACCAACCCAGTGTTTCCCCTCACGTTCCCCGGGAGGGACACTTTTCCTTCCAAAGACGACTCCTTCTTGTCCCAACTGGTAAGCAGGAGCCTCTGGAGATCTCGAGAGTGTAGCTAAGCCCAGGGTACCGCTGGAATACACGATGTCATGAGGCCCAGGACCCTCATGATGGCCCTCAGTGACACCAGCTTGGCGTCGCACAAGGCCGACACTGCTTCCTGAACCTTTGCTACCTTTTCTCGGGGGAGAAACATTTTCTGTGCTACTGAATCCACCTGGTAGCCCAAAAAAACCTTCGTCTGTGAAGGTTCTAGGGAGGATTTCTCCCAGCTGATCATCCATCCAAGGTTTTCCAGGGTGGAAATCACTCTGTCCCGGTCCGAAAACACTCCCTCCAGGGATGAGTTGTAAACCAGCATGTCGTCCAAGTATGGAATCAGGGCAATTCCTTGAAGGTGGATATGATACCACCTCGGCCAGGACCTTCGTGAAGATCCTTGGGCTGGAAGCCAGCCCAAAGGGAAGGGCCCTGAATTGCCAGTGCTGAACACCCTGCTTCATCCTGATTGCGAAGCGCAGAAATTTCTGATGTTCCGGGGCAATTGGGTAGGTATCCTTCAGATCCAACGTGATCATGAAAACCCCCTCCCAGAGGTGTCTTCTGACCGTGTAGATACTTTCCATCCGGAACTTCTTGTATCTCAAGTGCTTGTTTAGCTTCCGAAGATTTATAATCAGTCGGAATTTTCCTGAGGGCTTTACTACCACGAAAATATGGGAGTAAAACCCCCGCCCCTGCTGGTCCCCTGGGACTGGTGCGACAATCTCCTGAGTCGCCAATTCCCGGACACTTTGCAGGAGCCCCTCTGCTCTTTGCGGATCTCTGGACAAATGTGTTAGGACAAAATTTGGAGGAGGGGTGGACAGAAACTCCAACCTGTACCCCTCTTCTCGTAGGTGGAGAATGTACGGGCTCTGGGTGATTTTCCTCCACTAGGGGAGAAACCACCTGAGCCTCCCACCAACCCGTGGGTTGGCGTCACTTAGTTTCCTTAGTGGAAGGACCGGTACCGGAAAAAAGGATTCCTCCTTTTTGTTTCTCCTTCCCGAACCCCCACTTTTTTCCTGCCTCCCTTTTACCTTTGAACTTGTCCTTGGCAGGGGGGGCTCGAAAAAATTTCCTATCCTTGCCCTTTTTTGGCTTCACAGGAAATTTCTTCCCTTTCTCGTTTGACCGGGGACAACACCTGCTCTAAGCCTGCCCCAAAGATCAGGGAGCCCTCAAAGGTAACCCACAAAGACGGAACTTGGACGTAAAATCTCCATCCCAAGTTTTTACCCAAAGAGCTCTCCTAGAAGAGTTTAGGAGGGCTGCTGACTTGGCCGTAGCCCTTACGGTTTCCACCGCTGAGTCAGCCAGGAAAGCTACCGCTTTCCCAATCACTTCCAGGGAATCCGCAACCCCCTTGGGACTCATTCCCCTGGACACCTGGTCCACTAGCCTGTTCACCCAGGCGTCTGTGTTCCTGGCCACACAGGCTGAAGCCAATGCAGGGCCCATGGCTGCTGCATTAGCTTCCCAAGCCCTTCGTATCAAAGCCTCAGACTTCCTGTCCATCTGATCAGAGATATTGCCCGCATCCTCGAAGGACAGATCAGAACGCCTGGATACCTGTGCCAAGGAGGCATCCAGCCTAGGGATTTTGAGGAACTTTTCCTCATCCGCCTCGCTAAAGGGGCACCTGCGTTTCCAGGTTTTCAGCTTTAGGATTTTTCTCTCCGGTTCCTTTCATTCCCTCAGAATTATATCCTTGAGTGACTGGTGAACCGGGAGAGATCTTGATTGAGGTTTAGACAGCCCCCTGTACATTCTGTCTTGGGCTGAAACCTTTGGTGCTGGCTGTTGGATCCCCTCGGATGAATAGATCACCCTCAGGAGGTCATCCATATCTTCTGCGGAGAACAGGTGTCTGCCAGGCCTAGCTTCCTCACTATCCTGGCTATCCTGATCTAGACTTTCCCCCTCCTCTGGGGAGCTTAGACCCGAAGGGTCAGCTTCTTCCTCCCCCCTAGCCAGGCCCGGATGGGGTCCTGGCAGATGCTCCTGTACTACACCAGGAGGACCCCCCCGGGATAGGGAATCTTCCCTACTAGAGAAGGAATCCGTCCGATCCCTGGACCTAGTAGTAGTTTTAAAATTCTGGAGGGTAGCCAGCATCTCCGACTGTAAGGCCAGACAATCTTTCATGACCTGAGAGGTCTCTTTGCCTGTCAGTTTATGGATAGACTTAAAGCAAAACGGCTTTTTGTGACCCTGAGGCAGTTTATCGTTGCAATAACCGCAATGTTTAGAGCGGGACGGGGTCTTTACAGCTCTGGTGGCCGACCTCTGAGCTAGGCGTACTGTTCCTGGAGAAAGAACAAAAAAACACATCCACACCCAGTTAGCACTAATGAGCCCCGGGACGTTCCTGATGAGCCCCCTCTCAAGAATGCCCCACCTGTCCCAAACTGCCATCAGTGGGTGTGAGGGTAAGGAATAGGGCTGCCCACCTAACCTTCCACCTCCCCCAGCTGCGATCAGGTAGACTCACCCCCCGTGGCCTCCTCGATCGCTGAGGGCTCTTCTGGCCCGCTTCCCTTCTCCATTCGGCCGCTCCAGAAGCCGCACTGGCCGTTGGATGGGAAAAACACCTGGACCCCCTCTCCCCCGTCTTCGCGTGTGCAACACACGCTGCTGGCCACCGCCATATTGCTGGAGTCTCGGATATGGCCGCTACCGGCGGAAATTATGTCAGCCGTGCGCGCGCGCCACCTCGGCAGACCAACAGTCGCCAGCTCAGCCCTACAGGCGGCCTCCCTGTCCCCTCAACATAATCAGGTAGGGGAGGAGTGGGAATGTGGTCCCTAGGGTTCTGGGAAGCACCACTGATGGACTAGCGTCGACCCCCTCCACCTTCCAATC
>BLSH010027980.1:12602-29813 GCA_018402905.1 Glandirana rugosa | reverse complement strand
TTTATACATGGAGATCATATCACCCCTTATGTATTTATACATGGTGATCATATCCCCCCTTATGTATTTATACATGGTGATCATATCCCCCTTATGTATTTATACATGGAGATCATATCCCCCCTTATGTATTTATACATGGAGATCATATCCCCCTTATGTATTTATACATGGAGATCATATCCCCCTTATGTATTTATACATGGAGATCATATCCCCCCTTATGTATTTATACATGGAGATCATATCCCCCCTTATGTATTTATACCTGGTGATCATATCCCCCTTATGTATGTATACATGTTGATCATATCCCCCCTTAATCCCCTCTTCTCAAGAGAGAATAAATTCAGATCCTCCAATCTTTCCTCATAGCTGAGCTCCTCCATGCCTCTTATCAGTTTGGTTGCCCTTCTCTGCACTTTCTCCAGTTCCCTGATATCCTTTTTGAGACTCAGACCATCACACTTCACCTATAAATGTATCACTTTTGCCAGAATGCGTCCCTTTTATAAAAAATATATTTTCTTCCTATAGTTCTTCTATGGACTAAGCAGTTCCACCAGAAAAACCATTGTACATTTGTCAAAAGAATCCGCAGGTGCTTACCCTCTGATGTCTAATCAGCAAAACATTTCCCGCAGTCTGAGCTCATTGAGTACGCTGTGTGGTGTGTCTTCTCTTCATATTTAACAAGGATTCTTTTCCGTTTGAAAGATTTCCCGCACTCAGTACATAGATCAGGACGCTCACCTGTGTGAATTCTCTGATGTTTCATAAGGTCTCCTTTCAGAGTGAAAGATTTTTCACACTCGAAACACGAAAAAGGACGCTCACCCATTTTACTTATCTGGTTTCTATCAAGGTTCTTTTTTCTGAGTGAAAACTTTCCTGCACTCTGAGCATGAATAAGGCTTCATGTACACAGGACGTTTGAAAACCTCTTCTGAACGCTGGAAGCTTGACAGCTAGTAACCGACGGTTAAAAATGTCCATTTTACCGCTTTTACTTACCGCATTTAGTGGCGGGTCTGAGCATTTGTGTATAGAAGCGTTTTTTACAGATAACCTCAGGAAACTCCCAATAGCCCACAATGCAAGAATTATTAACTATTTCATCCATTCCGTGAGAGAAGAGAGAGCTGTGTGCTTTAACTATGGATCCCATCTCTCTCTCTCTCTCTCCCCCCCCCCCCCTTGCTCGCGGGCAACAGCATGTGGTGAAAATTGTGTGTTTTCCCCATTTTACACGTTCCTCTTCAAAAACACTTATAAACACGGGTTACCGCATTTTGCGTTTGAAATGCCAGTAAACTACCATCCTGAACACGATTTATCTGCTTTCAAAAAAATGCCAGTAAACTCAACTGCCTCTAAACTCCTATAAAGGACTGAGTGTACTGTACTGATAAGATAACAGAGGAGAGCTCAGGGGCTGCTGGAAAAAAACGCCCAACTGCTCCTAAATGTCCATTTATTAGCTGCAGTGTAAATGAGGCCCAAGGATGCTCCCCATGTAACTTCTGGTGTCCATCAAGGTCTCCTTGATGAGTGAAAAGTTTTCCGCACTCTGAACATAAATAAGGACGTTCACCTGTGTGACTTCTCTGGTGTTCATTAAGGTTTCATTTTTGAGACCCACTCGGAATATGAGAACGCTCACTTGTGTGAATTCTCAGGTGTTCAACCAAACTTCATTTATGTGTGAGATTTTCTGCACTCTGAATGTGAATAAGGAAGTTCTCCCGTGTGAATTCTCTGGTGTTTAACAAGGTCTCCTTGATGAAAGATTTCCTGCAATCTAGACTATGAAAAAAAAACGAATTCTTTTGAATTCTCTGATGTTTAACTACTTCCACACTGCTTACTGTATATTCACGGCGGCAGTGTGGACATGTCCCGCGAATCTCCGTAAAAAAAGCAGCGATCTGCGGGCGCCCGCTGTACTGCTGAGGAGTGTGCCCGCGGCTCGGGCGGACCCGATGTCCGCTGCGATGAGCTACCACAACCAAAGAATGGGGAACCGCCGATATAAACACGGCGGTTCCCCACTCTGTTAGTGGGGGCATAGGAGATCTACTGATCTCTGTCACTGGGATCAGTTCGATCTCTTATGCCCATGGTAGCCCAGCCCCCCCCCCACAGTTAGAACACACCTAGGGAATACAGTTAACCCCTAGATTGCACCCTGCAGGTTAACCCCTTCAATGCCAGTGACATTTATACAGTAATCAGTGGACATTTACATTTCTGATCGCTGTATAAATGTCATTGGTCCCAAAAAAAGTGTCAAAATGGTCCGACATGTCCGCTGCAATATCGCAGTACTGCTAAAAATTGCAGATCGCCACTATTACTAGTAAAAAAAAAATCTCCAGAAATTAATTCTCATCATCCGTAAACGCGGCCACTTTTGCGCAAACCAATCAATAAACACAGATTGCGATTTTTTTTTTACCAAAAATATGAGGAAGAATATAAATTGGCCAAAACTGGTGAACAAAAATGTTTTTTTATATTTTTTTTTTTGGATTTGTATTTTAGTAAAAAGTAAGAAAAACTGTTTTTTTTTTTTTTTGCAAAATTGTCGCTCTTCTTTTGTTTATAGCGGCAATCAGAAATGACGCAGAGAGAATCAAATACCACCAAAAGAAAGCTCTATTTGTGGGGAAAAAAAAGGACGCAAATTTCATTTGGGTACAACGTCGCACGACCGCGCAATTGTCAGTTAAAGTGATGCAGTGCCGAACCGCAAAAAGTGCTCCGGTCCTAACCTGGGAAATCCTTCTGGGGCTGAAGTGGTTAATAAGGGTTCCCTTCAGTATGAAAAATTTCCCGCACTTTGAATATGAATAAGGATGCTTTCTAGTGCGAATTCTCTGGTGTCCACCAAAGTCTCCTTTTTTGATGAACATGGGCTCACCCGTATGACTTAAAGAAAAGAAGACAGGAAAGCGCGCAATCTAGTTCATATAAAAACTTTAATAGATATAAATAAATTCATAAAGAAAGATTACACTCACATGTATCAGTAAGGGGAAAGCCCTTGTAGACCACCTGATGACCACAGAGGGATGGACACTGACACCATGGCCAGTGGTGCAATGTGGCCACCAGCTCCAGGCTGAAACCTCTTCTGTGAGCACCAACAGGCCTGGGGAAAAGAGGAGGGCTCACTCCCGCACTTAGAGCATAGTGTGACTTCTCCGGTGTTTCACAAGTTGTCCTTTCTGAGCGAAAGATTTCCCGCACTCTAAACATGAAAAAGGACGCTCACCTGTGTGAATTCTCTGGTGTTTAACAAAGTCTCCTTTATAAGTGAAGGATTTCCCGCAGTCTGAACATAAATAAGGACGCTCACCCGTATGAATTCTCTGATGTTTAACAAGGTTTCCTTTACAAGTGAAAGATTTCCCACAGTCTGAGCATGAATACGGACACTCGCCCGTGTGAATCTTCTGATGTTTAAGAAGATTGTCTTTCTTATTAAAAGATTTCCCACACTCTGAACATGAAAAAGGACGCTCACCCGTGTGAATTCTTTGGTGTCTAACCAGGTCTTCTTTACAAATGAAAGATTTCGCACACTCTGAACACGAAAAGGGGCGCTCGCCCGTGTGATTTCTCTGGTGTTTAACAAGATGATCTTTCTTATTGAAGGATTTCCCGCACTCTGAACATAAAAAAGGACGCTCACCTGTATGAATTCTCTGGTGTGTCGCAAGGCTTTCTTTCCGAGTGAAAGATTTTCCACACTCTAAACATGAATAAGGACACTCGCCTGTGTGACTTATCTGGTGTCTAACAAGGTCCTTTTTCTGAGTGAAAGATTTCCCGCACTCCGAACAGGCATAAGGACGCTCACCCGTGTGAAACCTTTGATGTCTAACAAGGTCTCCTTGATGAGTGAAACATTTCCCGCACTCTGAACACAAATAAGGACGTTCGCCCGTGTGACTTCTCTGGTGTTTATGAAGGTCTCGTTTTTGAGTGAAAGATTTCCCGCACTCTGAACACGGATAGGGGCGCACACCCGTGTGAATTTTCTGATGTGTAACAAGGTTTCCTTTCAGCGTGAAAGATTTCCCGCACTCCAAACATGAATAAGGACGCTCACCCGTGTGAATTCTCTGGTGTTCAACTAGTGCTCCTTTCCGGGTGAAATATTTCCCGCACTCTGAACAGGAGTATAGATTGTCACCTCGGTGATCTCCTCCATGGGGTGCGGAAGATTCCTTGGGATTAGAAGGATCTGTTGATCTATCTGCAGTGTGAGATCTTCCATGGATATCTGCAATCATAGTATGTGATTGATGAGAAGATTCCCCCTGATCAGAGGGATCCATTGATGTCTCCGGACAGGAAGGTCTGTGATGGATATTTTGTGTATTTGGATTTCCTCCTGGAGGATCCTGTGTGATGACATTATCTTCTGACTTACAATCAGCAGATAATAGAAGATGTCTCTCCGAGGAATTCCTGACATCGCCTCCATCTGATGGAAAGAAATAGAAAAACTGTCAGTAGATGACAAATAACTGGAGATTTATCTCTACCTCCCCGTCAGTGGAAATTCCAATCTCACAGATGGAATCCTTAATGTCCTCAAAAATCCATCAGAAAAATGTTCACACCGAGTCCATAAATGATCTTCATATTCTTTAATAGTAGCTATGGCCAAGTCTTTATTAACCAAATACGTTAGCATTGGATTGCCTGTGTATTCCTGGCTCTTGGTTTGCAGATCAAAAATGGACTCCAGCGTGAACGCTCTTCTAAAAATGTCAGTAATAAAAAAAAGTCACATTGGTTTAACAGTCAACATTTTCACAGAGCTCTGACATGGAACTGGGAACAACGAACATCAAAGTATGGAAACAAAACAATTAAAAATATAAAACACCCAAAACAACTATGAAACCCAGCTATGGGGAGCAATGGTGGTGCCACATCATTTTGTGGAAATATTATTATTATATAGGATTTATATAGCGCCCACAGTTTGCGCAGCGCTTTACAACATGGGGGCAGACAGTTAAATTACAATACAAATCAATACAGAAGGAATCAGAGGGCCCTTACAACCTAAGAAGGGAGGGTCAAGTGGGACAAGAAGGTAATAACTGTGGGGGATGAGCTGATGGAGAAAATGAAAGTACAGTTGTTAGGTGTGGGTAGGAGAGGTTTCTCTGAAGAGAAGGGTTTTCAGGGAACGTCTAAAACCGCCTTTCTCAACCTTTTAAACACAGAGGAACCCTTGAAATAATTCTCCGGTCTCTGGGAATCCCTGCTAAAAATTAAGAATCTACAACTCATGATACATTAGTGTAGTGGTCAGTGGGAAGAATGCTCCTTACACTTGTGGTCATTGGGAAGAATTACCCCCTTACAGATATATAAATTCCCAATGATACCATTGATCTTTTTAGCTGAGAGGTAGAAATTGACCACTGCTCAAGGAACCCCTAGTAACCTCAGGAGGAGCCCTGGTTGAGAAACCCTGGTCTAAAAGCTAATAGACTCTGAGATAATCTGACAGTTTGGGGTAAGGAGTTCCATAGGATTGGAGAAGCTCTGGAAAAGTCCTGGAGGTGAGCAAGGGAGGAGGTGACGAGGGAGCTAGAGAGCAGGAGATCTTGAGAAGAACGAAGAGAAAGAATAGGTTGGTATTTAGAGATTAGGTGAGTGATGTAGCTAGGGGCTGAGTTGTGGATGGCTTTGTAAGTTGTTGTATTTTGAATTTAATTTGTTGGGTGAGTGGAAGCCAGTGGAGAGATTGACAGAGGAGTAGCAGACACAGAGCAACTGGTAAGGTGGATGAGTCTGGCAGCAGTATTCATGATGGATTGAAGGGGGGATAGCCTATGTAGAGGTAAGCCAATAAGGAGGGAGTTGCAGTAGTCAAGACGAGAGATGGCCAGGGAGTGAATTAAGAGCTTTGTTGTGTCGTTGGTTAGAAAGGGGCGTATTTTGGAGGTTGAGGTGGCAAGATTTGGACAGTGATTGGACGTGGGGCTTAAAGGAGAGTTCAGAGTCCAGGACTACACCTAGGACCTTGGCATGCGGGGATGGGCTTATAGTTGTGCCATCAATTTTGATAGAGAGATCAGGGGAAAGGGCATATGGGGGAGGAAACATTTCGGTTTTGGATAGATTGAGTTTGAGGAAGTGGTGTGACATCCAGACTGATATATCTGTTAGTAAATTAGTGATACGCGACGTTATATTGAGGAATGGAGATTAGGGTTGCCACATCATCCCTTTAATCTGCATTGAATTAACCTCAGAGCCAGTGTAATTCATATGTGTTGGCAACCCTAATGGAGATGGACCTTTCATATGGTGTACAATATCTCCTCCTCATTTGTTGGGAACATGACGTTATATTGGGGAATGGAGATGGACCTTTCATATGGTGTACAGTATCTCCTCCTCATTTGTTGGGAACATGACGTTATATTGAGAAATGGAGATGGATCTTTCATATGGTGTACAGTATCTCCTCCTCATTGGTTGGGAACATGACCTTATATTGAGGAATGGAGATGGACCTTTCATATGGTGTACAGTATCTCCTCCTCATTTGAAGGGAACATGACGTTATATTGAGGAATGGAGATGGACCTTTCATATGGTGTACAGTATCTCCTCCTCATTTGAAGGGAACATGACGTTATATTGAGGAATGGAGATGGACCTTTCATATGGTGTACAGTATCTCCTCCTCATTGGTTGGGAACATGACGCTATATTGAGGAATGGAGATGGACCTTTCATATGGTGTACAGTATCTCCTCCTCATTTGTTGGGAACATGACGTTATATTGAGGAATGGAGATGGACCCTTCATATGGTGTACAGTATCTCCTCCTCATTTGTTGGGAACATGACATTATATTGAGGAATGGAGATGGACCTTTCATATGGTGTACAGTATCTCCTCCTCATTTGTTGGGTTCATGACATTATATTGAGGAATGAAGAAGACCTCTCATATGGTGTACAGTATCTCCTCCTCATTTGAAGGGAACATGACGTTATATTGAGGAATGGAGATGGATCTTTCATATGGTGTACAGTATCTCCTCCTCATTTGTTGGGAACATGACGTTATATTGAGGAATGGAGATGGATCTTTCATATGGTGTACAGTATCTCCTCCTCATTTGAAGGGAACATGACGTTATATTGAGGAATGGAGATGGACCAGGGCATACTGTTCGCATATAGAATTGGATGATGAGAAGATCTGATAATTTTCTAACATTGTCTCCTAAACTACAATCCTTATACTCAGAAGTAAAATGAAACTGTGACCCATTTCTTCCATAGTGTCTGTTACTTACTTGCGTTGATAGGTGGAGACATTTCATCCTGTTCACGCTTCATATTCATCCCAACCTCCTCTGTGGACGGCTGATCACCGACCACATACGTCTCTACTTCTTCCTCTTTAACCTCAGCTTTTATATTAATCCATTCTTCACCCTAAACCCCAAAATAATATAAAACATCCATTAACATCAACTCAAGGTAGATATAAAAGAAACAAATGACAGCAGCTATGCATTCCCTACTACATAATTAAATGTTTTTTTTAATAAACATAAGCAGTGTAAGTAGCTGAATGTGACATATCAGCCTTTTGTAGTCCTTGTAAAGAAAAGCTCAAACTGGAAGAGTGGAAAGCAGAACAATGAGACAAAGGCTAACAAGGGGGTTGCTGATTGCAGGACAGAACAGAGTGAATGAGAGATGAGCTCATCAGTCTGCCTGCTGCTTCTCCTTTCAATGTGCAGTCACAGCCTGGGGCAGGGACAGGACATGTTACTGACATGTAGCGGGTCTACTGCTCTATACCTGTGAATCCAGGTGACAAGGGATCCACCCTCTGGGGAAACGGCTTGGACAGGAGCAAAGAACAGCATCACATAATTCAGCACGCACCCCCCCCTGTTGGAGAAGTAAAAAGGAGGAAGAGGACCCATGAAGTCATGTGACTGGACCCAAGACCCAAAGAAGAAATAAACAATATAATTGGGGGAAGCTTTGAAAAAGCAGCTGGAAATTCAGTTGAAGGGGGGGGGGGCAAAAGGTGAACTTCAGGGTGTGGAAGTGAACACTAAAACGATAATATGTAGAAGAATTTCATCTCACTAGTTCAGAATGACTTCTGTATTCTAGACACTGAGTCCACCTACTTGATGATGGTGAGGGATGGTGTGATCTTCCTGTGTGGAATCCCGGGAATACAGAGGACGAGGACATCTCTCTGGTGGGTTTCCATTACTGGATCCATCTGTAGGAAACACAACACTGACTGAATACATTGTTTCTATGTGTTTATCAGATGATGGGGGATCTAGGTGGACCCTCCGTACTGCTCTCTCCTTTACAATAAAGTCTCCTCTTACCCGGTGATGTGAGGGGCGGCTGATTCTCCATCATGACGTCCTTGTAGAGATCCTTGTGTCCTTCTAAATACTCCCACTCCTCCATGGAGAAATAGACAGTGACATCCTGACACCTTATAGGAACCTGACACACACAATGATACAGTCACCATCCAGACACATCCCTTGTCTGTTACTGGATAATGTCCCAGAATTCCCAGCACCGCTCACCTCTCCTGTCAGCAGCTCCATCATCTTCTTAGTGACTTCTAGAATCTTCTTCTCATTGTTTCTATTGGGTGTCAGGGAAAGAGGTGAAGGCACTCTAAGAGTTATATGATCACCAGACTTCATTGGAGGAAAACTCTGCATTGAAAGTGCAACAAAAAGACATGTGACCTCCCAGAATGCTCCTCACCTCTCCGGTCAGGTCTGTGTTTTATTAATAGAGATAAGAGTGATGTCATGTGACCTCCCAGAATCCTCCTCACCTCTCCGGTCAGGTCTGTGTTTTATTAATAGAGATAAGAGTGATGTCATGTGATTTCCCAGAATCCTCCTCACCTCTCCGGTCAGGTCTGTGTTTTATTACTAGAGATAAGAGTGATGTCATGTGACCTCCCAGAATCCTCCTCACCTCTCCGGTCAGCAGGTAGATGATCTCCAGGGTGAGGTCCAATATCCTCTCAGTCATGTGACTCGGGTTCTCCTCCATCCTCATTGATGAGATCCATACAAGACTCTGATCTCTGGAGACTGAAATTAATATTATATTATATAATATAAATTATACCAGTTGATCATCATTATAACAACAACCCTTAAATGGTGTATGTTTATTTATATTTAACTTTATTATGAACCACTTCCGGTGTACATTTACTGCAGCAGTGTGGCACAATAGCGTGAATCGCCGTTTATAAATGGCGATTCGTGCACACGCAAGTAACGGACGGGCACGCTCCCGTGCCCGCCGCGCGCTCCCTGAGTGTGGCCGCGGGTCGAGCGGACTCAATGTCTGCCGGCGACCCGCGATCGCCTGTTTAAGAGGAAGAATGGAAGAATGGGGAACCGCCCTGTTTGCATCTTTCTGACAGACGGCATGTCAGTGGCATAACAGTGATATCCTGATCCCTGTAATCGGGATCAGTTAGATCTGTTATGCCCCTGCCAGCCCAGCCCCCACACAGTTAGAACACACATAGGAAACGCAGTTAACCCCTAGATTGCCCCCTACAGGTTAACCCCTTCCCTGTCAGTGACATTTATAGAGTAATCAGTGGCTATTTTTAGCTGAGATCGCTATATAAATGTCAATGGTCCCAAAAAAAGTGTCAAAAATGTCCGCCGCAATATCACAGTCCCGATAAAAATTACAGATCAACGCCATTACTCGTAAAAACAAAAAAAAATTAGTAAAAATGCCATAAATAAATTCTCAACTTTCCAAACCAATCAATATACACCTATTGCGGGTTTTTTTTTTACCAAAAATGTGTAGAAGAATATAAATTGGCCAAAACCGATGAATACAATTTTATTTTTTTTTTATATGTATTATAGCAAAAAGTAAAAAATATTGTTTTTTTTTTTTTCAAAATTGTCCCTCATTTTTTTGCTTATAGCAGTGATCAGAAATGATGCAGAGGTAATCAAATACCACCAAAAGAAAGCTCTATTTGTTGGAAAAAAAGGACGTCAATTTTGTTTGGGTACACCGTCGCATGACGGCGCAATTGTCAGTTAAAGCGACGCAGTGCCGAATCGCAAAAAGTGCTCTGATCAGGAATGGTGTAAATCTTTCCGGGGCTGAAGTGGTTAAAGTGGATGTAAACCCTCCATATACCCACCCAGGGAAGTGAACAGCCTGAGATGATACACAGAGATGACACAAACATCCCTATATAAGTCTTACATGTGTATCTTCTGTCTTCACTTTGATATACTGTTTAGAAAGTGCACATCCTGTTAGATTTTCCACTTCCTCATTCCTATCTAGGAGGAGATGATTCCTGGACGCTGGGAGAGACTGTGAGAAAGCTGATTGGAGGAAAGGCACACACCCCCTTCCCACACATGCAGAGGTTGCCTGGGTTTCGTTTAGCAGCCTTCTAATCTATTTTTAGCAACCTCCTTGGACTCTAAATAGAACAAGTGAGAACTTATCAGTCTGATAACAGAGCTACGGAAGAAGAGAGAGCTATGGGACATAGCTATTTGAAGAGAGATAAGAAAGCACTACAGATAGATATGCCCAGCTCAAATTTCATGAATCGGGTTTACATCCACTTGACGTTAGTGAAGTTCTACTTATGGAGACATCGTATGTCCATATAGATGAATCAGTGGCTCTATATTTAGGTCATATTTATGTTATATTGTTTATATTATAATCCATATGTGTATATCATCATCTGCTGGAGATAAAAGACGTCACGGTGACTATGGAGGAAGAGGACGGACATGACGGAGGGGGTTACTGGGTGTAAATATAAAATAAGATCTTATTACCTCCTCTGCTGCCACTTCCAGCAATGTCTCCTCTCTACTTCCTCCCAGCTCACCTCTGACCTGGAACTTCTTGTTTATGTGACATCACTTCCTGTCTTTATTCTACCTCACTTCCTGTTTGGAACCTCGTATTAAGCTGGCCGTACGCACATAGATTTCTTTTGTTCCACCTGCGCTAAGTAGATGTTTGAATCTCTCTTGATGTCTATTGTATTCCAAATACCCCAACAATGTCCCTTTTTTGGAGGGAATGTCACCTCTTTTGGGACCTCTGTCCGTCTTTCCTCTACAGTTGGATCCAGTCTATAAACCATAACGGTCATCATAGTGACTATGGAGTAGGGTTGCCACATCATCCCTTTAATCCAGGACACATATTAATTAGACAGATTCTGTGGATGATTAAGGTGGTAATTGAACTCACTTGGTACCTTATCTGCATTAAATTAGGCTCAGAACCTGTGTAATTCAGATGTGTTTGGGTTTAAAGGGATGAGGTGGCAACTCTACATCATAGTGACTATGGAGTAGGGTTGCCACATCATCCCTTTAATCCAGGACAAATATTAATTACATAGGTTCTGTGGCTGATTAAGTTGGTAATTAACCTCACTTGGTACCTTATCTGCATTAAATTAGCCTCAGAACCTGTGTAATTCATATGTGTCCTGGATTAAAGGAATGATGTGGCAACCCTACTATGGAGGAAGCAGACCACCATCACGGGAGGTTACTGGGTGTAAATATAAAATTCAGTGGAACCTTGGATTTCGGGTATAATTCGTTCCAGGAAACATGCTTGTAATCCAAAGCACTCGTATAGCAAAGCGAATTTCCCCATAAGAAATAAAGGAAACTCAGATGATTCGTTCCACAACCATTTATTCATAAGTCTTTCAGTCTATAGTCCATATAAAATAGATTATAGCAATGTGACTTCAAGGCAACATCAGGGAAAGCCTAGGTAATCTTCCTGTAATGTCAGATCCAAATCACATCAATCAAAGTGGAGTTCCACCAGGCTAAAAGTCAGCAGCTACTTTTAACAATCTGAGACTTACCTGTCCCTGGCTCCAGCGATGCGGTCGCCCGAGGGCTTGCTCTTCTCCCCCTCCCCTCAGCGGTGCCGGCATCACAAGTGTAGGCGCCCGGCTTTGAATGGCTCAGTGTATCTTCTGGGACCTGTGACGTGTCCCAGAAGATCGCCGAGAGTGAGGGGGGGGAGTGAACTTCCTTCCGGAGCCACGGCTGTAGGAGAGGAAGTGGACCCCCAAAAAAATGACATGCCAATTGTTGCCAGGGGGTCACCTTCCCTTAAAGCGGAAGTTCCAGTTGGATTAGAATCCAACTTGGAGGCAACTTCCAATAATGTCTATGGGCACAAATCGTATAGAAGTTGCCTTGAAGTAGTAGTACAGTAACCTTTTCTAAAGTCAGGACGACTTCAGTAGTGCTAATTAAGACCGCTCTCATTGACTAACATGGAATTTCACATGTCAAATGACTTGGAGTCCTACATGACGGATCCCAAGTCGCGGCAGTGTGAGCCTAAATGTTGTACCTTCATTAAATGTAACCTTTCTGCTACACTTAGAGGCGCCTCTCTTCTCTTTTATACTCAGTTGTGACGTGATGCTACTCGTATTGCAAGACCTCTCTCGTTTAGCAAGTTAAATTTATTTTTAAAAAATGTGCTTGTCTTGTAAAACACTCGCAGACCAAGTTACTTGCAATCCAAGGTTTTTACTGTAATATCTTATTACTGCCTCTGCTGCCAGTTCCTTTCTGCATGTGATGTCACTTCCTTTCTGCATGTGACATCACTTCCTGTCTTCCACTCAGTAGAGGAGAGATCACCACCTACTGCACAGTGTGAGTACTGCAGACACCAATATAGTGCATCTCCAATGCTGCTGAGAGAACACCAAACTTCACCTGGTATTCTCTATACATTGTAAATAGGCAGGAACTCACATAGAAAGGCCCCTTTCACACAGACGGATAGAATCCAGCTTTTAGCTGCGGATAGATGATGTTATCTACCGCAGCTATACTGTGACAATGCTTTCCTATGGCCCCATTCACACTCTGCATTTAGCAACGGTTACAGACGATTTAGAACAATTAGAAAAAATGGATGTGAATGCGTCCAGGAACGATGTAATGCAGCTATCTGCAGGTAAAAGCAGTGCACTGTGTCACCTACGGATGGCAACAAGCTTAGAAAATCAATAGGAAGCACTTCAGAAATGTCAAGAATGTTTCCACTGCAGCTAAACTTAGCTGCACGTAATCGTGGCTAATCGGAATGTACAAATGCAAGTAATCGTTGTGCTTTGGAGTCTGGTATCTGGCTTGCATTTAGCAAGGGCAGAACAGCCGCTCGTGTGAAAGGGGCCTTAGTCAGGTTGAAAAAAGACACAAGTCCATCTAGTTCAACTAACAAAAAACAAAAAAAAAAAATACAATCCCATATACGCAATCCTTCACCCACAGTTGATCCAGAGGAAGGCGAAAAACCCCAGCAAAGAGTGATCCAATTTGCTCCAGCAGGGGAAAAAATTCCTTCCTGATCCCCCGAGAAGCAATTGGATATTCTATTTTACATATAAATGTAAGTACCCAGTTATATTATGTGTATCTAGGAAAGAATCCAGGCCTTTTTTAAAGCAATCTACCGGGCTGGCCAAAACCACCTCTGGAGAGAATCTATTCTACATTTTCACAGCTCTTACTGTGGAGAAACCTTTCCAGATTTGGAGATGAAATCTCTTTTCCTCTAGAGGTAAAGAGCGCCCCCTTGTTGTATGTGATGATCGTAAAGTGAATCACTCCACACCAAGTTCACTATGTGGACCACTTATGTATTTGTACATGTTGATCATATCCCCCCTTGATCCCCTCTTCTCAACAGAGAATAAATTTAGTTCCTCTAATCTTTCCTCATAGCAGAGCTCCTCCATACCTCTTAGCAGTTTGGTTGTCCTTCTCTGCACCTTTCTCCAGTTCCCCGATATGTGTGCGGGAGTAACGTATGCGTTCGCATTTGCATGTAGGCACGGTGAGACGGGGCGGTTTAAATTCTTTTTTTATTATTATTTATTTTATACTATTTTTTTTTTTGTACTAACTTTATTGCTATCACAAGGGATAAACAACATCCCTTGTGACAACATGGGCCGTGACATGTCCTCTTTATGGAGAGATCTGGGGTCTATTAGACCCCAAATGACTCCTCTGGCCCCCCTGCATCAGACACAGATCGGTCCGATTGTTTGCTTTCCTGGCCGCTGGCAGCCAGCTAAGCGAAGGGGCGGAACAGGAAGTGACAAACTATTCGCCGCTCCCGGTGCCCAGGGTTACAGAGAGAGGGGAACAATGTCAGTTCCTCTCTCTCTGTGCAGGGCAGCCATCGCCGCCAGCCGCATCGCTCCCGGGTTCCACGATGGGACTTCCGCCACCCACAGAAGTGATCGAGTGGCTAATTAGCCCCTCAGATCACTTCTGTAAAAAGAGAATCACTGGCTGAAAAAGATACATACCGGGACGATGCCTGTATGTGCACCCACCATCCCAGTATAACCACTGAAACCCGAGAATTGCCATCTGAAAAGATACATACCGGGATGATGCCTGTAGGTGCGCCCACCATCCCAGTGTAACCACTGAAACCCGAGAATTGCCGTCTGAAAAGATACATACCGGGACGATGCCTGTAGGTGCGCCCACCATCCCAGTATAACCACTGAAACCCGAGAATTGCCGTCTGAAAAGATACATACCGGGACGATGCCTGTAGAAGCGCCCACCATCCCAGTATAACCACTGAAACCCGAGAATTTCCAGCTGAAAAGATACATACCGGGACGATGCCTGTAGGTGCGCCCACCATCCCAGTATAACCACTGAAACCCAAGAATTGCCGTCTGAAAAGATACATACCGGGATGATGCCTGAAGGTGCACCCACCATCCCGGTATAACCACTGAAACCCGAGAATTGCCGTCTGAAAAGATACATACCGGGATGATGCCTGTAGGTGTGCCCACCATCCCAGTATAACCACTGAAACCCGAGAATTGCCATCTGAAAAGACACATAGCGGGACGATGCCTGTAGGTGCGCCCACCATCCCAGTATAACCACTGAAACCTGAGAATTGCTGTCTGAAAAGATATGTACCGGGACGATGCCTGTAGGTGCGCCCACCATCCCAGTATAACCACTGAAACCCGGGAATTGCCATCTGAAAAGTTACATACCGGGACGATGCCTGTAGGTGTGCTCACCATCCCCGTATAACCACTGAAACCCGAGAATTGCTGTCTGAAAAGATACGTACCGGGACGATGCCTGTAGGTGTGCCCACCATCCCAGTATAACCACTGAAACCCGAGAATTGCCAGTTGAAAAGATACATACCGGGATGATGCCTGTAGGTGCGCCCACCATCTCGGTATAACCACTGGAACCCAAGGGCGTACTTTGGCCGTCAAGTGGTTAAAGAAAAGAACACAGGAAAGCACACAATCTAGTGCATATAAAAACTTTAATAGATATAAATAAATGCATAAATAAAGATTACACTCACATGTATCAGTAAGGGGAAAGCCCTTGTAGACAGCCTGATGACCACAGAGGGATGGACACTGACACCATGGCCAGTGGTGCAATGTGGCCATCAGCTCCCGACTGAAACCTCTTCTGTGAGCACTGACATGCCTGGGAAAAGAGGAGGGCTCACTCCTGCACTTAGAGCATAGTGTGACTTCTCTGGTGTTTCACAAGTCGTCCTTTCCGAGTGAAACCTTTCCCACACTCTGAACATGAAAAAGGACGCTCACCTGTGTGAATTCTCTGGTGTTTAACAAGGTCTCCCTTATAAGTGAAGGATTTCCCGCACTCTGAACATGAATAAGGACGCTCACCCGTATGAATTATCTGGTGTTTAACAAGGTTTCCTTTGCAAGTGAAAAATTTCCCACACTCTGAACACGAGTAAGGAGGTTTGCCCGTGTGTATCTTTTGATGTTTAACAAGATTAACTTTCTTACCAAAAGATTTCCCACACTCTGAACATGAATAACGCTCACCCGTGTGAATTCTCTGGTGTTTAACAAGGTTTCCCTTCCGAGTGAAAGATTTCCCGCACTCTGAACATAAATAAGGACGCTCACCCTTATGAATTTTTTGGTGTTTAACAAGGTTTCCTTTACAGGTGAAAGATTTCCCGCACTCTGAACATGAATAGGGATGCTCAGCCATGTGAATCTTCTGATGTGTAGCAAGATTATCTTTATTATTGAAAGCTTTCCCGCACTCTGAACATGAATAAGGGCGCTCACCAGTGTGAATTATCTGGTGTCTAACCAGGACTTTTTTCCAAATGAAAGATTTCCCGCACTCTGAACATGAATAGGGGAGCTTACCGGTGTGAATTATCTGGTGTCTAACCAGGTCCTCTTTACAAATAAAAGATTTCCCGCACTCTGAACATGAATAGGGGCACTCGCCCGTGTGATTTCTCTGGTGCTTAACAAGATGATCTTTCTTCTTGAAAGTTTTCTCGCACTCTGAACATGAAAAAGGACGCTCACCCGTGTGAGTTCTCTGGTGTGCCGCAAGGCTTTCTTTCAGAGTGAAAGATTTTCCACACTCTAAACATGAATAAGGACGCTCACCTCTGTGTCTTATCTGGTGTCTAACAAGGTCATTTGTCTGAGTGAAAGATTTCCCGCACTCTGAACATGAATAAGGACGCTCACCAGTGTGTAATCTCTGATGTCTAACAACGTCTCCTTGACTAATGAAGCATTTCCCGCACTCTGAACATAAATAAGGACGTTCACCCGTGTGAATTCTCTGATGTTTACCAAGGTTTCCTTTCAGAGTGAAAGATTTCCCGCACTCTGAACATGAATAAGGACGCTCTCCCGTGTGACTTCTCTGGTGTACAACAAGTGCTCCTTTCCAAGTAAAAGATTGTGGTCTCTTCAGTGTGCCCTCTCGCAGGAATAAGTACAAGTCTCACGCCCTTTAGAAAGTGAGACTTTCCTTTGGAACCATTTGTAGTCTCTTAAGTGTGCCCACTTGCAGGAATAAATACAAGTCTCACGCCCTTTACGAAGTAATCAGTTCCTCTGCAACAATCTGTAGTCTCTAATGTGTGACCACTCGCAGGAATAAGTACAAGTCTCACGCCCTTTAGAAAGTGAGTCTGTTTACTGGAACAATCTGTGGTCTATTCTGTGTCTCCACTCGCAGGAATAAGTACAAATCTCACACCTTTTAGAAAGTGAGACTTTCT
>BLSH010027904.1:29220-40039 GCA_018402905.1 Glandirana rugosa | reverse complement strand
AAAAACCATATATAATGTTTGGGGGTTCTGAGTAATTTTCTAGCAAAAAAATGATGATTTATACATGAAGGAGAGGAGTGCCAGAAATGGCTCGGATGCGAAGTGGTTAATTACAATATGATTAGTGTTACAAGTATGTGCACTATATTATTTTTTCTTTATTTGCATTTTTTTCCCCCACGAAAGCGGAATTACCCTTTAAGTCGGTAGGAAAGTTATAGCGTCCACAGACTATGGGATATATATCTCTGAAAATTCATCAATCCTGATGTCCTGTCATGATCTCATTTCTTGAGGCCCAAAATGTGAGCCCAGTACAAATATCCCCCAAATGACCCCTTTTGCAAAGTAGACACTCCAAGGTTGAAGTTGTAATTATTGTCACAATTTTTTGGAAAATGAAGAAATGAAAAAAAAAAAATGTTTTACATACAGTCACCAGTGCAGTACAGTGCCATCCTATATCTGGTGTAGCAGTGATCTAACCAGTTTAACAGGGGCATTGACACTGACCATCAATGTAACAGATGAGAAAACTGGAAAGATAGCGCTGGACCTGTAGGTTTATTTTACAAGTATTGTCATTTAACCACTTCAGCCCCGGAAGGATTTCCCAGTTTAGGACCAGAGCACTTTTTGCGATTCGGCACTGCATCACTTTAACTGACAATTGCGCGGTCGTGCGACGTTGTACCCGAACAAAATTTGCGTCCTTTTTTTCCACCACAAATAGAGCTCTGTTTTTATGGTATTTGATCCCCTCTGCATCATTTATGATCGCCGCTATAAACAAAAAAAGAGCGACAATTTAGCAAAAAAACAATATTTCTTACTTTTTGCTAAAATACAAATGCAAAAAAAAAAATATTAAAAAAATATATTTTTTTCATCGGTTTTGGCCGAGTTATATTCTACCTCATTTTTTTGTAAAAAAAAAAAAATTGCAATAGGCGTTTATTGATTGGTTTGCACACACGTTGCCGCGTTTATGAATGATGAAAATTAATTTATGGGGTTTTTCTTTTATTTTTTTACTAGTAATGGTAGTGATCTGCGATTTTTAGCGGGACTGCGATATTGCAGCAGACATGTCAGACATTTTTGATACTTTTTTGGGACCATTGACATTTATACAGTGATCAGTGGTATGAAAATGCACTGATTATTGTGTAAATGTGACTGGCAGTGAAGGGGTTAACCTGGAGAGGGCGCTCTAAGGGTTAACTATGTTCCCTGTGTGTGTTACTAACTGTAAGGGGGCTGGGCTGGCAGGGG
Source organism: Glandirana rugosa (assembly GCA_018402905.1). Lineage (NCBI taxonomy): Eukaryota > Metazoa > Chordata > Amphibia > Anura > Ranidae > Glandirana > Glandirana rugosa. The sequence goes on along the minus strand of BLSH010027904.1, from coordinate 38,764 downwards.
GAGGGGAGTGATCACGGCTCCCATATACAGGAAGCCTGTGATCACAGCCCTTCCCCCTCTGTCAGAACAGAGATCCTTGTTTACATACACGGACCTCCGCTCTGTCACTGAGGGGGAGCCATCACAGGTAGCCAGCAGGCATTGAGTCCACCCTACCTGCTCCCTGGCCCCTACCGAAACACAGTGAGCGCACAAGTGCTCCTCCGGAGGCGCGCACGCGCTCACAATCCGCGATCTCGCAGCCGCCGTCAGGTGATGGTGGGTTGCAATATCGAGCCACTGTGCCGCCATCAATCAACGCAAGTGGTTAAGGGCACTTTTACACTGGGGGCGGGGAGGGGCGGTATCGGCAAATTGCCGCTAATTATCGGCGCATTTGACACAGTTATAGCGCCGCTATGGTGCAGCTATGCAGGCCAGAGCAGGACATTTTTAACCCCCAAGAGGGGGTTAACAAGGGGTTATAAGTGCCGCCACCCAACGCTTACGAGGCGGTGTACAACCACTTTGGAAGCCCCGTCCATTGATTATGGAGGGGGCAGTGTAGGAGCGGTGTATACACCGCTCAACGCACCACCCCAAAGATGCTGCTTGAGGGACTTTTCTTCTTCTCCTGCAAGTGCACCGCCCAGTGGGGAGAATGGGGGGGCTTCAGCCGCTGCACAGGCGCTATTTTTAGCACCGCAGCGCCTGAAAAATGACCCAATGTGAAACGGTCTTAAGGTATTACTGTTGGCCTTAATTATCTGGTTCCTGGGCAGGCGGCTTCTACACCCCGGGGGATCTCCACAGTCTCCTTGGCTTGTTTTGGGATGTAAAAAGAGTTGAAATTGAAGCGCCGGACCACCACTTCAATTTCAACTCTTTTTATATCAATGTAATGGGGACATTAACACTGTCCACCAATGTAATGGGGGCATTCACACTGGCCACCAATGTAATGGGGCATTCACACTGGCCACCAATGTAATGGGGGCATTCACACTGATCACCAATGTAATGGGGGCATTCACACTGATCGCCAATGTAATGGGGGCATTCACACTGATCACCAATGTAATGGGGCATTCACACTGATCACCAATGTAATGGGGCATTCACACTGGCCACCAATGCAATGGTGGCATTCACATTGGCCACCAATGTAATGGGGGCATTCACACTGGCCACCAATGTAATGGGGGCATTCACAGTGGCCACCAATGTAATGGGGGCATTCACACTGATCACCAATGTAATGGGGGCATTCACACTGGCCACCAATGTAATGGGGGCATTCACACTGGCCACCAACGTAATGGGGGCATTCACACTGGCCACCGATGTAATGGGGGCATTCACACTGGCCACCGACGTAATGGGGGCATTCATACTGGCCACCAATGTAATGGGAGCATTCACACTGATTACCAATGTAATGGGGCATTCACATCACCACCAATGTAAGTTTATAATGAAAAATAGCACATTGTGTGTTTCAATCCCTTAACATTTTGCGCTTTTTTTCCAGTTACACCCCTCTTACAGGAGGCAGTTATACCCTTTTCCTCCTCCCTCCCTCCTTCTCCCCCACCTCCTCCCCCTCTCCCTGCTCCTCCCCTACCTCCCTCCTCCTCCTCCCCCTCCTTCTCCTTCTCTCCCTTCTCCCCCTCCTGCACTGGTATAGGGTGTCTGTCTATACATTGCTCCATATGGATGGGTAATATAATAATGCCAGTGCCCATTATTCTCCTATGGAGGCTTCCCCCTCCTCCTCCATGCACAGGATGACCTTCCCAGTGGAGGAGTGGAGTCCTCCACACAGAAACACACAAAGCATCCCTTACAGCAGGGGTGCCCAACTTTTGGCCTGCAGGCTACATGTGGCCCATGGCACCCTCTGATGTGGCCCGTCACCTCCTGCTCTGGGATGGCTGGTCAGATTGTGGATTCTCGACTTGCCATCCCTGAGCATCAGTGTGAAGAAAAGAGCAGGCAATAAAGGAAGCCGAGCCTGTATAATGCCGGCTCCTGTCAGAGGCGGAGTGATACCAAATGTACTCCGCCTGTGACAGAAGAGATAAAGGAAGCATTGGCTCTGCTCTCTACAAAGGCAAAAGGGGGGGAGTCAGGGGAGGAGCCTATGGGGCTCCAAAATTAGGTAATCCTAGGATGTCAAAAATTCTTGCACCAGCCCTGAATGGGGCTGTGATGGATGAAAACATAGTTGTAGAGTTTGCAATGAACTAAAGGAATAAAATATTAGGAATAGTGTTGAGCGAACCCGGACTGTAACGTTTGGGTCCGTACCAAACTTTTGTGTGTCCGGGACCCAAACACGGACGTTTCAAAAAAACGTTCGGGTTCGGGTTCTGGGTTCTGGTAGTTGATTACGCATGTTGAATAGCTGCAGGGCAGCCAATCAACAAGCGTTTCACTGGTTTGCCCTTAGAAGCCATCACAGCCATGCCTACTAATGGCATGGCTGTGATTGGCCAGTGCATCATGTGACCCAGCCTCTATATGAGGCTGGAGTCACAGTGCTGCATGTCACATGCTCTTGGGTTAGTGTAGGGAGAGGATGCTGCCGGAGTTTTCGTGAGGGACAGATTGGAGACATTTTAACATCTGATCCTGCATCCTGAGATTACTACTACTGTTGCTCTGAGGGACAGATTGCAGAAATTTGAGATTTCACATGCTGCTGCTTTGAGTGACAGATTGCAGATCAAACTTTGCATAACACAACGATCGCTACGATCGTACACAGCGATCAGATTGTGGGAGTAATTTGAGATTTCACATACTGCTGCTTTGAGCAATCTAACTGCACTAGGTAGAGGCTTCTGCTTAGAGGGACAGATTATTGTTCAAAAATCATCTCCTAGTTCTAAAGGGAGAGGTTCTAGCTGCAGCTGTAAGTGACACATTATTGTTCAAAAATCATCTCCTAGTTTATTTGATTTTAATTTATTTTCCCTATCCCCATTTTTTTGTAGGGCACTTGCCCCACTCTTACCCCCATTTTACTTCCTTTTGCAGCCCTCTAGCACTTGCCAGGACTTTGTTACAGCCATTTTTGTGCCTAAAAGTTTGGGTCCCCATTGACTTCAATGGAGTTCGGGGTCCGGGGTAACGTTCGGTGCCGAACCCGGACTTTTTCCCAAAGTTAGTTCAGACCCGCAGAACCCGAACGTCCAGGTGTTCGCTCAACTCTAATTAGGAACAAATACAAAAGGAAGGAGATCCACCAATGTGATCACCTGTTATTTCATTTCAGAAGAGCTGACATTCTACTTAATAAAAATCAAGGTCAGGAGAATGTACGAGAGCCAGAAGAAAAACTTGGATCTACAAAGGATGTGAAAACTGATCAAGCAAGTAATGAGAACAAAACAACAGGCAACACTGACACAGCTCTTGTACAACATACTGGAGATACGACCCCAAAGACCAAAGATGATAACAAATGCCCTCCTTCAGATAACAGGTGAGACCCAAGCAGCTGTCTATCCCTGACCAAGAAAAGTCCCAAATTTCGATTATCCACCTCTGGAAAAATATCGTTCCTCAATGTTTTGTCTCTAAAAAATGTCCTAGATATTCGGAATGAACCAGCTGTACAATAGTCACAATTTTGATCCATTTTGCATGCATTTCTGATGTACTGTGCATTTGCTTCTGGTTCTTTAATGCAATATTTATCGAAGAGTGGCATTTAACATGTAGAAAAGATCCAAGGTAAATATGTAGTGACCTGAGATGACATTATTGTATCATGTATTCTAGACATAGCAGTTCAGCAGCTAAGTTCCCTGGAAATGAGCCAAAACATATTTTTTTAGGTTTCTAATACTATCAGGACCTCTTAGAACCTCTATGGACAATTCCGAGGATGCGTCTTTTTACTGTGAGACATATGTGGAAATCCATTGCTCCTCTCCCTCATTACATGTGCACTCATTAGCCAAATACACTTCTATTTTCCAAGATCCCATGGCCTCTCATAGGCTACACCCACATGGGCGCATTTGCCCCTGCAGCATAAAAACACTGGGGTTGATTTATTTTATGATGGGGTTAATAACTAAGCTCTTGCACGTGCAAAGTGCACAGTCTGTCTTTAGTAAATCCACTCTAATGAGCAAACAGAGCTCCAGAACATCCGTGACACCGAGCAATGCAGTGTGCATGTTGGACAGGCAAATGCACTCATGGTATGTAGCCTTAGGGCCCATTCACACCTGAGCGTTTTATAGCTTAAATATGCCTGAAGCCTGAAGCTACAAAACGCTGGACGGAAATAAATCAATGATTCTCTATGGAGATGGTTCACATCTCCACTCAAAAACGCCTGAAGCTCAAACTACTCCTGGAGGTGTTTTTGTTGCGCGAATCGGGCATATTCCGGCGTTTCTGGCCAATTTGTATTGCCATTCCATCAATGTAAAAGCATCAGTCGCGCGTATCAGCAAATACGCTTCAAAAACTTCCAAAAATGTCTCGCTCAGGTGTGCATGCAGCCTTATACAGTGGTTTCTCAGTACTCAGGAAACTGAATGTTTCTTTCCTTTAGATGTTTTTACACTGCGTTGTATGTTTATATGCTAAATTTGTAACATTTTTAGTTGGTATTGATACAGTGTTGCCAACCTACCAGATTGAAATTTACTAAACACAATGCACAGAATTTACTGGCACAACAAAGTTTTTACTGGCATTTCCAAAAGTTACAAAATATGGTTTTAAGTTTAAATTTCTGTATTTCGGCTACAAACAAATACTGTATGCAATTGGCAATGTGATTTTCAGCTTTCAGTGCTGTTGCGCTCTGAATGACAATTGCGCGGTCGTGCGACGTTGTACCCAAACAAAATTTTTATCATCTTGTTCCCACAAATAGAGTTTTCTTTTGGTGGTATTTGATCGCCCCTGCGGTTTTTATACACAGGCTACCATGTAAGAATATTTGCAAAAAAATGTCTTTAGTTGTCTGCACAGTATATTTATTATGCACTGTGGACCTTGGTTTATGCCAAGGAAAAGGGCATTGTAACTATTGATGTGGAGTATTGGTACAGGTGAGAGTCACTAGTGTTGGATATATATACCGGATAGTGGAACCCCTAACAGAGCAAGCCCTGTCAAATCTTAATACATTATATCTCCCCTCCTTTTTAGGAGAGGATTCAACAGCAGCTGCATAAATAGATCACTAAACTGTGGCGCAGGACATTTTTGCTTAAAGAATCCACTGGTGTAAACCAAAAAAAATCACATAAAAACAAGGCAAAGGAAGGCGCGCACACCTAGTGCATTACCATAGATACTTGAATGAGATTAAACCGTTTTAACCACTTGCCGACCGTCAACCGCAGGTTGACGGCGACAAGATGGCTCTTAACCGCCGTCATATGACGGCGGCTGCCAGATCGCGCACTGTGAGCACGCGCCGCCCTGTCCGGGGGGGTCAGGGAGCGGGTGCGGCGGACTCGATCTCCGCCGGCTACCCACGATTCCCCCCCCCCCCGGAGTGAAAGAACGGAGGTCCGTGTAAGCAAACATGGATCTCCGTTCTGTTAGAGGGGGAAGGGAGTGATCACAGCCTTCCTCTACATGGAAGCTGTGATCACTCCCCTCCCCCTGCCAGTCAAACACTAAGACAGTTACAACACACCCAGGGAACACAGTTAACCCTTAGAGTGGCCCCGGCAGGTTAACCCCTTCACTGCCAATGGCATTTACACAGTAATCAGTGCATTTTTATAGCACTGATCGCTGTATAAATGCCAATGGTCCCAAAAAAGTGTCAAAATATTCCGACATGTCCGCCCCAATATCGCAGTACCGCTAAAAATCGCAGATCGCCGCCATTACTAGTAAAAAATAAAAAAAAAATAAAAACAGTAATAAAAATAGTCCGGTTGTCTGTCATCATGAGGGACCTGTAGCGCTGGAAATTACTAAATTTTGTTCCAAAAAAAAAAAATCACAGTTCAAAAAATATATAACTTCCAAAGTGACTTGTGCTAGGATAACCAATATCTCTTGGTGAAAAATGAGGTGAATTCCACTCATGCTCCCCTCTTGATTCCACACTCACCAGAAAGATGTACCCATGCAGGGGTAAACGCATTCAAGCAGGGTCTCTTGTCTGGTGGTATCTCCTCCTCCACAGTGGGTCTGGTCATTGGGTACACTCACATATGGGTGGATGGAAAGAAATGCTCCTCATAGCGCGAATCCATAAAAAATAATTTATTCAAATCAAAGTTTTCAAAGTTTTAATATCACACTTTCAATAGTGCTGCAGGGTTAGTACAAATACCCCTTGCATTCCACAGACTGGAAGTCATGTGATGGTGCTCCAAGGTTTACACGTTTCGTCATATAGACGTCATCAGAAGCAGCTGCTGTGAATTTTTTTGGTTTACATCAGTCGATTATTACATATATCGATATTTTTACAAGGAGTATAATCCAGATTTTGTGGACAAATATTTAGTATGGACACTTTTTGCACAATAAGCACACTGAGCACTTTATATGTGTATTTTTTGGTTTATGGAACTTTTTATTAGCCATCCAGGATTGCAAATGTTATATGGAGCACTCATACGATTTAACACTAATAATGTTTGTGTGGTTTTCAATTTGAAGAGATAGGACTCGTTATTAGATTGTTTATTTTATTTTTCCAACTTTCTCTGCAGTCGTTTGGGACACATCACAGGTCCCAGAAAAATACAGGACACAAGGCGCATCACTGCTGCATGCGCAGTAGGAAGCTGGCTGTGAAGCCACAAGGCTTCACTTACTGTTTCCCTTACTTGAGATGCCGGTGCCTGCACCTGAAGCCGATCGAAGAATCGGCTCAGGTGAGGCATCACTGGATCCCTGGACAGGTAAGTGTCCTGATATTAAATGTCAGCAGCTACAGTACTTGTAGCTGCTGACTTTTAATTTTTTGGGGAGAGACTGGAGCTCAGTGGCGCCTGGTGTTTTTTTTGGGTGGGGACGGCAAACAAGCACCCTCCCTTGTTGGTCGGTCGGTCGGCAGCACCCCCCTTCCCCAGCACTTACCCCATATAGGTGGCAGGCGGGTTGTGGGCTCCTATGGGAAGCGGGTGGGTTGCGGGCAGCGGATCCTGTGTCCTCTCCTACTCCGCTTTGGCAGCAGGCAGTGTGGCTCCTGTGTCCTCTCTCAATAGGATCGCCTGTCCTTTCAGCCAATTGGTTGATGCACCTCAAGACCTGCTTCCTGATTGTTCATTTTTTTCATCTTACAACAAAGTAAAAGTGATCCTAGTGGCTTGGATTACTTTTACAGGTGGCTCTCCTGAGCGATCAGGGAGCCCAGTAAGGACACGAGAAGCGGCATCTGGTTCCTGGGAAACAGTGAAAGAAACTGATGTTGTTCCTCCCACTGTGTGATGTCAGAAATTGGAAGCAATGAGGATTTTGTCACTTCAAGTTGCGGTTCTTTGTTGTACCTGGCCATTACCAGCCAATGAAGCAGCCGATCACGTTGATCCCGAACATATGTAAATGGCGATCGCACCACACATGAGGTATGTCCACGCATGTCAGAGTGAGAGCAATAATTTGATCTCCAGACCTCCTTACACTAAACTGGCAACCTGTAAAGGCTTTAGAAGTGTTGAGTATAGAAATTTTTAGGTACTGTAGTTTGGCTCCGTTCCATGGGCGTATGCGATTTTAAAGTGTGACATGTTTGGTATCTATTTACTCGGCATAATTTATATTTTACCAAAAAAAGTGTATTCTATTGTGTTTTTATGCATTACAATTCATTAAGGTGTATTTTTTCCAAAAAAATGTGCATTTGTAAAACCGCTGCGCAAATATCACGTGACATAAAAATATGTAACACCCGCCATTTTGTTCTCTAGAGCCTCTGCTTAACATATATAATGTTTGGGGGTTCTGCACAGTTTTCTAGCAAAAAATTATGTTTTTTTACATGTAGTAGAGGGATGTCAGAACTGACCCAGACTGGAAGTGGTAAACAGAATCAGCCTAGGTATATTTATCAAGGTCCAGATCCGAGGGGCTTATACACAGACAGTAGTTTCTCAATGTGGTTGAACAGGGCATATGTTCCTTGATATCTTTTAGGCCCCTTATGTAGCACCCTCCTAGATAGGTGATAGGATTAGGTAAATTTAGTTCTGACTCACTGTACCCAGTGGGGCTGCATTTCATTGTTAGGCACATTTAAAGTGGTTGTCAACTTGTGACAACCACTTTAACCTACAGGTAAGCCTATGATAAGGCCTATAATAAGGCTTACCTGTAGGTTCCCTGCATATCTCCCAAACCTGCACAGTTCAGGAGATATGCAGTGTACTAGATGTGCCGGCGTCATTTCGGCACATGCGCAGTGAAGAAAGGGACTCTGTGCCATTTCTTCACTGCGATCGTGCCGTGACTGCCAGCTCCCGTGCGCATGCGCGGGAGTGACGTCACATGACTCCGGCCAGTCACAGCGCCGGAGTCGCAGCCCTTGAAGGAAGAGGGGCAGAAGATGGACGCGGCCAGGAGAGGGGACATCGCTGGACGTCGCAGGCTTCATTTGCAGGTAAGTGGCACATAATGGGCTATGCACAGTAGCCCATTATGTTTCTACTTTACAGGGGGACATAGAGGAAGTAAACCCCATCTGGGTTTACTTCCTCTTTAATGTGAGAGATGAGGCAGTGATGAACAGACTCAGCGAGCTTCAGCTGTTATCGTGGGACCAACCAGGGACACAGCCTTCATGAGACAACTGAATAAAAAGTGTGGCTGTCCCAGAAAATTCAGGACAATTGGTAAGGACATTATTTGTCCTGGTGACCATTGTCACTGAGACAGAAAGTGATGTGAAATTCATAGAATATAAAGCTGTCATTTTGTGAGAGAAAAAATCGGGACACTTGTGTCAGTGATAAATGTCCCAGGGGATATTTACCTTCCCTTTGTAAAGATTTATTTTCATTTCCTGTTGAATCTTTGAGACAGGAAGTGAGGGAATGTTTTCCAATAGGGACACAGTATTGAAAACCCAGCTGAGGGTCTGACCCTTCACCACTCAATCCAATGCTAAAACCAGTGGCTTTAGACCGTGCCAACACATAAGTATAAACAAATAATGCATAACATGTGTATAGTCAAAATCCATAATACATAATAAAAGTGCTTATAATATGAAGTGACTTAAGTGCAAAATATACTCCCATATAAGATGATCTCATGTGCACAATGGTGCAAGTCAGTGCAAAAAGCAATAAGAAATGGTATTTGCAATCGGTTGAGTCAGGGCTGGTGCAAGGATTTTTGACACCCTAGGCAAAACCTCATTTTGCCGCCCCCTTGGCTCCACCCCCTTTCCCCTGCCCAGCCTGATCAGCACCAATGAATTGCAGCCTCACCAGCGTCCTTCAAATACTGCTTCACCAGCGCCAATCAATACAGCCTCACCTGTGCCCATAAAATACAGCTTCACCTGTGCCCATCAAATACAGCCTCACGGGGGGTGAGGGCGGAGGGGGGTATTTGGAAG
>BLSH010027904.1:3706-25506 GCA_018402905.1 Glandirana rugosa | reverse complement strand
GGTCCACTTACGGTATTTCTCATGTGACTAGGGTCTCGTTGTGACTCTTTCTATCCTTTTCAGGTCTACTTTATCGTATGTTTCCCTTTTGTATGGACGTTTGTTACTCGTGTATTCGGAGGTCGTACGTACTCATCTCTCGAGGTGGTACACAACGGGTTTTTACAGTATTTTGGTAAATTTTGACAGTGTAAAACGGTAAGCACTCTAGTCACGGACTCGTACGAGTCTAGTAGCAGAACCACTTCAAGATCGGTAAATGGTTTTATGACATTTTTGGGCAACACATGGTGGAGCTCTCTACTCATGCATGCTGGAGGCTTATGTGCTCATTGTTTGCAGGTATGTTTTCCCTTTGTATGCTATTTCATCTGGACTTTTCCTATCTTTCTCAGTGTTGCTCTGGGATCAGTGTACTCTTTATGGCATTCACCTGGGCTCTTCCTATCCCCTTTTCAATGCTTGCTCTGGGATCACTGTGCTATGCTGTTTTTAAAGTTAAGTCTGCTGCTTGCTCTGTTTCTATGGGGAACGCTGTCCAGTCAGACCACCCATTGCTTTAAAGGTAAAGGGATTAGGTAAGTAGTGAAGATTGAGAAAAAGAGAGCCAATATCCTATAAGGACCACAAGATGGAGGGAGCCTTCTAAAGGTCAAGGGAAGTCACCATCTAAAGAACAGACATCCAGGCAATGTTGATTAAGGTCACCGTCTTACCACCTTAATTGTCATTTCTCCCCATTTACAAACATCACAAGTTACCAAACCTAATAGGTACTGCATTTGTGGTGGAAAGTCATTGCCTGCCAAGCTAGTATGTCAAATATGCCTGGAACAAGCAGGATACAGCCCTGCAAGGACCTCAAGATGAAGGTAGCCTTCTAAAAGCCAGAACAGTCACCATTTAGGCACCGACATCCAGGCAACATTGATCAAGGTCATCATCTCACCTCTCATTATTATTGCTCCCTGTTTACAGACCTCAGTGGTTACCAGCCCTAATGGTGGCTGCATTCGTGGTGGAGAGTCATTGTTTGACAAGCTAGTATGTCAAGTTCACTTGGAGGAAGCGACAACTGACAAATGAGGGGATGTCTGGAAAGTAGCTACCTTGATTAAAGAATCGACCAAGGAGTTGATACATGAAGCCTGTACTCCCCAGTTGGTGGCTGAATTGCCTAGCACTTCCAACAAGAGCCAGTAGGTGGTCTCCAAATTGGAAAGCTTGTCAGAGGAAGGGGCCACAAGCTTTGAAGATTGCCCAATAGAGCCCTTTTGTAAGGCAATTGCCTGGGGAGAAGTGGAGGAAACTCTCCACAAGGTTAGAAAGTATTCATTCCCTTCACTGAACTGGAGGAGTTAATCCAGGAAGAATGGAGGGGTCAGAGGAAAAGGCCTGTATAAACAGATTGTCAAAACTGTATACTCTGAAAAAGCTAACGGGGAATCTGCTGCAGTCTCCTTCAATGAGGGATGCATCATTAATGTAGCTGGCAAGACATGTCAACTTGCTGTTATGTTCAAGGTGGCTCTAGTCTGAAAATCAGATCTAGATCTGAAGTGCTCCTACATACTGTAGCATTTGCAGGTGGCAGCAGACAAGCAATAACCAGCCCCTGTGCTGGGTGGGTCTGGTGGGAGTGGTTTCGTGGTTCTCAACCAGCTGCTGCACCTGCCGGACTCTGAGGAGGCTGGCGGGGTCTGCATCCCTTTAGACGTGATTTTTCTATCGGGAGTATCTTGCCAAGATTACTTTTTTGTTGCGGTGGTTGCCAAAAGTCTGACTTTTGTATTGGTGCAGACTTCTGGGAGTGTTGGTGAGTCGGTCACACAAGCGGGAGGTGATGTTGTGGGGGGGGTGTTCCGTGCACATTCTGAGTACAGAACACCTCCAGATAGTCGCATTGCATTTTACACAAAATTACAGCCCTGAAGATTGAAAAGTGGAGTAACCCTTAAAAGAAGCCCTTCTGGAAGAAGTGAAGAGATAAGGTGGTAACGGCTTTGTAAGAGCTGAAATTCATTCTTTTCCTTTTAGGTTTGTGTCAGTAGACGTCAATTGATGTTTTTCAAGAGCGGTGTTCCCCGCGGTCACAGCAAGAAGGGTATTATAGCTGAAGCCATTGTTAGCTTCATTACCATGGCCTTATACATTGATTTGTATTTGTTTGTTTTTCCTTTCCCTTAGAGGTTTTTTTCTCTTTTTTTTTTTTAAACATTTGGCTAAAACTGTTTTTATTCAGTACTGCTTGGACCTTGAAGAGGGGGAGATACCCCGAAAGCTTGTCCTGAAAAATTTTATGTTAGTGCAAATAAAAAAAGTATCATGGACAGTACTAATTTTTCTCTAATAATTTGCAAAAATAAGTGCCATAAGATGCCAACAGCACCAATATTAAACATATGATTTGCAGTCCAAGTCAGACTACTGATACATTTCTTAACAAATTAGCAAATGCAGCATGTGCAGGGATGCTTTCTCACCTCCTTGCCAATGTTAGCTGGGTGCAGAGACTGACTGGGGAGCTGGGAGGAAGTGATGTTGCACACAGCATGGCTTGCATGCATCCTCATTGGCTGGATACCTCTTCTTCACAAATGTGCTGACGTTTGCAGGAGACAGCTTAGTTTCCAGCTAACATTATCTAATTCTGCAGAGGTATGAGGAATGTATGAGGTATGAGGAATGTCGGTGCAATGTGTGCGGAACCCCAGTGGGTAGTCGGGAAGCCAGCGTAGTGTTAGGAAGCCTGTGGAGCGTAGGGGAACCAGCGGCTGTGGCTGCCTAGTTCAACTAGCAGTAGAGCTGGCCCTGAAAGCACCCATCACTTGTAGAGATGCTTCCTCTCCTTATGCTTGCTAACGATCCTACAGATGGTGTATTGCCAACTTAAAATGTTGGTCTTGGGCGTGTCCAAGATGGCGACCTGAGCGGCCGCATTTGTCAGAGCTCTGCCGGGCAATCGTTCTTTTACAATGATCTGGCGGGTTATACTTCTGGGTTTTAGGGGCAGCAGTGCGTGGATGAGGCGGGGATCAGCCGGGGCGCATCGTGGCCGGAGAAAGAGGCTCAGATTTCCGCAACAGCAGGAGAGCTCGCCACCACAGCCGGACACTCGGGTGGAGACACGCTCGGCGCTCAAGGCGCGCGGCTCATACAAGGCCTCGGAGACCAGCATGGAGGTGGAGGACGCCCGCCCGCTGTGGATAGCAGAGGTAATGTCAGCCATAGCCACCTGCCAGTCAGCTCTAACCTCAAAGATAGAGGCAGTGCAAATGGAGGTCGGGCTGTTGCGACAGGACATGGAAAAACTCTGAGACAGAGCACAGGGTCAGCCATGCGGAGGATGCCATTGCTGAGTGCTCGGCGTCTGTCAGGACCCTCCAGACCAAGGTGAAGGCACTGGAATATAGAGCCGGGGATGCAGAGAATAGAAATCAGAGGAGTAACTTCCGTATCATAGGCCTGGCAGAGGGCACAGAGGGGGCCCACCCGGCTACATGCGTGGAGGAATTTATGCGTGACCTCCTCCCTGAGGCCCACTTTTCCCCTTACATTGCGGTTGAGAGAGCTCATCGGGTTCCGCCTAAACCAGGGCCCCCGGGGGCCCCTCCAAGGACCCTCATCCTCCGCTTGCTTAACTTCTGGGATAGGGATGAAATTCTACGAGCGTCCAGGGCCCTGGCTGACCTCAAATTCCAGAATGGCAAGATCATGATTTTTCCTGACTATTCAGTGGAAACCCAGAAACTCAGGAAATCGTTTGATCAAGTTAAAGCCGCCATGCGGGCAAGGCACATTAAGTACAGCGTCTTGTTTCCGGCGAGGCTGTGAGTCCAGGACGGGGAGTCCTCTCGCTTCTTCAATTCCCCGGGAGAGGCCTCGGCCTGGCTTGACTCCCTTCCCCGGGACCGCTGAGTGCAGAGGCCTGTAAGTTCTTTCAATTGTTCAGCTTATTATACAGATCTGACAGTCACTATGGTGTTCAGTGTTGCTACTATAGCCTATAATGGCCCTCTGCTACCTGGGATGACTTACCCTCAGTGGTGATGGCTGAGCACTCATATGTGTAACTCAATGTGTTGGAATATTTAGCACCTGTTGTGCACAAAGTACTTTGTCACGTTGGAAACCAAGAGAAGCACCCCCGGCTATGCCGGGAGATGAACCGGTTGATCACTTATTAGCCCGATCCTACCTTTTCTTCCCTACTAATGGTCGGTAGGAACGTATTGAGAGTTCTCTGACTGCCTCAATACATTGGCTGGATCACAAACGTATACCGGGTGAACGTAGCAGGAGATTCCATTATTTTGCAATTCTAACTGTGATGTCCTGGTTCGCCCGCTTCACTGCAGGATGCCCGGCGGAGGCGAGACATGTTGTAAGTTGGCCGCAGGACTTGTCTTCCCCTCCGGCTTGGGGGAGACCAGGATCGCCTTTTGCACAATGCCCTCTTCTCCAGCCTGTGAGCTGATTGGGGACTGTTGGGGATGGAAGCCCTCCTTAGTTCTGCGGGGACAGGCGGGGTGGGGGGGGATGATTGACCATATCGGGCTGTTTTGGTTTACCAGTTTGTAAGTGTTCTAAATAATTTCTATGACTGTACATGTCCAGCATTGCACCACTATGTCATCACTTGTGTCCGGGTTCAACCGCCAGGCCCATGGAGGGCTTACATTTGTTTCCCTATTTGTCATTTTCTCTATGCGATTGATGTCTTCACTTAAGATTATGTCCTGGAACACCAGGGGGCTGAACTCCCCGACCAAACGGTCACTGGTGTTCCAGTTCATTACATGTATGGCCCACACATTTGCATACTGGAGGAAACCCATCTTTTGGGTAGTAAGGTCCTTGCCCTCAAAAAACCGTGGGTGGGGTACCACTACCACTACCACTCTACTTACTGAAATTATGCACGGGGAGTTAGTGTCTTGATTCTCAAGACGCTCCCCTTCAAACTCCTTGACCTGGTGTTGGACCCGGACGGCAGGTTTGTTATTATTCATGCCTCTATATGCTCCTTAAATTGGGTGATAGTTGGGGTGTACCTGCCGCCCCCTGCCTCCCTGGCTCTCCTAAAAAAAATCACAGCTAAAATAGCAGAATTTGCAACTGAGAACGTTGTCCTGTTGGGAGACTTTAACTTAGTCCCCGATGTGGAGGAGGATCGCCTGTCATCAAAGGCCCCCTCAGACTCCGGACTCTCTGTGTGGGTGGAGACGTATGGGCTGACTGACTTGTGGAGGTGGAGGAACCCAAGGGAGCAGGCCTACACATGTCACTCAGCCTCATACAGTACGCATAGACCTGATCTTTGCGAGTGGAGTGCTACTACCAAGGGTTAAGGAGGTTAACATCCTCCCCAGGGGGATTTCAGATCATGCCCCACTGCTCCTTCACCTGGATACTTCTGCAGCCCTGACTGGGGGCCTGTGGAGGCTCTCAAGTTTTTGGATGCCTGATGTAGATGTGGAGGAGAGGGCCAGGGGGGCAATGGAGGGCTATTGGGCTGTGAACGCAGGTTCAGCCAACGCACAGATGGTATGGGACTCTTTCAAGGCATATATGAGGGGCCAATATCAGGCTGTCATTGCTGGGGTCTTTAGGGATCGAGGGGCTGCCCTCCGGAGGGCTGAATTAGAAGCGAGCGAACAGGAGGCTCTTTTATATTAGGTCACGGGACCCGCAGCACTATTCTCGCCTACAGGCTCTTCTAGGTGAGGTGCTTAATATCCGTACATCCCTAACCCAGAAAAAACTATTGGCACAGTCTCAGCAAATTTTTGAACAGGGTGAACGCATGGGAAGGCTTCTGGCGTGGCTCTCTAGAGAACAGGCAGGGGGGGTTGGAATCTCCCAGATTAAAGGTGACGAGGGTAGAATGTTGTGTACTCCGGAGGAGATTAGCCACTCCTTTGCTCAGTATTATAGGACGCTGTATACCTCACGGGCGACCTATAAGGAGGATGACCTATATCTACAGGACATAGACATCCCAGTACTAACTCAGACCTACCGTGACAGATTGGACAAACCCATCAAATCAGATGAAATTTTGGGGGCGCTCAAAGTACTACAGGCAGGGAAGACTCCCGGGCCGGACGGCATACCGGTAGAGTTCTATAAACAGTATTCGGGGGAGCTGGCCACCAGGATGCAGGATCTGTTCAGTGGGGCATTGGATTTGGGGACCCTTCCTCCCTCTATGGGGGAAGCGGTCATCGTAGTTATTCTGAAACCGGGAAAGGATCCCTCTCTGTGCTCCTCCTACCGACCTATCTCCCTTCTCAATGTGGACGCCAAGGTTCTGGCTAAAGTCCTGGCAACAAGACTGAATACGGTTATTACAGAGCTAGTCCACCCTGATCAGACAGGGTTTATGCCTGGGAGGGGCACAGACATCAATATTAGGAGGCTCTTTACACACATAGATAGGGCAGGTGTCGACAACCCGGAGTTGGTGGCCTCTCTGGACGCGGAGAAGGCCTTCGACTCTGTGGAGTGGAGATACCTGTGGACAGTCTTGACCAGATTTGGGTTCGGTCCCAGATTTATGTCCTGGGTAAGGATGCTATACAAACACCCCCAGGCTAGGGTACGCACTAACGGGACTCTATCGGAGGCCTTTCCCCTCCAGCGTGGTACGAGACAAGGTTGCCCCCTGTCTCCGGGGCTGTTTGCCTTGGCCCTGGAACCCCTGGCCATCCGGCTCAGGGCACACAGAGAGGTGAAGGGACTGAAGGTGCCCCCGCTGGAGGAGAAACTATCTCTCTATGCGGACGATACCCTCCTTTACCTGGCGGACGCGGAGGAATCTCTAAAAACAGCACTAGCTTTATTTAAACAGTTTGGTTTTTATTCAGGCGGCTGTATAAACTGGGATAAGTCGGTCCTGTTCCCCCTTCATCCTTCTACCCCCCAACTAGACACGGGTACCCCCCTTAAGTGGGTGAATGAGTTCACTTATTTGGGGGTTAGAATTATGACCACCACAGCGGCCTATCTGGAGCGGAATCTATACCCTCTTTTGTCCCAACTTAGTGTTAAATGTGCGACGTGGCGCTTGCTACCGTTGTCTCCGATAGGAAGGGTAAATTTGCTCAAAATGGTTTATTTGCCCACTGGAGGCGGCTGTTGTGGGGTCGTATGCTGCCCTGAGTAACTTGGTCTTTAGAGGCCTGCGGGCTCATCACTCCCTGACTAACTTAATGGAAACTACCATGAGGGTGTGGCGGGACTCAAGGGCCATCTATCGGAAACCCCTTCATGTATCGCCACACATGCCACTGTGAGGAAACCCTATGTTGCCCCAACTGCAGACGATCCCGGATCCCTCAGCGTGGGCCTCTAGGGGGATAGTGACGTTACGGCAGGTTATGCTACACGGAAAGATTCTCCCGTTTAGGGACCTCAGGAATAAATTTGCCCTTCCAAACTACTTTATCTTTCATCACTGGCAGCTGCAGCATGCCCTGGGGGCTCAGTTCCCCCAGAGGGTGACGCTAGAATCTGACTCAATTGAGTGCCTTCTTTTTTTGGAAGTGATGGGGAAACCTCTTTCTACTCTCTATCTGTATCTCACGGTGGCATATGACACTAAGACTGCAGCTTCCTTGGCCAGATGGCAGGAAGATATTCTAAGTTTGGGGGGTGGAGGAGTGGTCTGACTGTGTTTTGACTTATATCCCCACTATGATAGCAGCTAAAGATCGCTTCATACAGCTAAAGTTTCTTCATAGAGCATACTATACCCCCCAGAGGCTATCCCCTATGTACCCGGATAGGGAGAATGTCTGTCCTAGATGCAGATCTGCTCAGGGTTCGTTCTGGCATATGGTCTGGGCCTGCCCTAGACTTGGGCCATTCTGGAAGGGGGTGGCTGAGGAACTAAGCGAGGTGTGTGATACACAGATACCAGTGGACCCCATGGTCCTCCTACTCAGTTATCTGGAGGAGGTGGAGGGTGACAGATACTCTAAGTTATGCATTACTTTTTCCCTTTTTTATGCAAGAAGGGAGATACTGCTGAAATGGAAATCGACGCAGGCCCCCACCAAAAAGTTTTATAAAATATGGTCTAGATGGTCTAGAAACTGAGACTGCTGTTTGGTGTAGCATTTGTGGGATTTGAATCTTCAGGCCACTTGTTCTCTTGTCCTCCCCCCTTCCCTTCTCCCGGCCCCACCTCTCCCTCCGGGGTGTCTGACCTTGTCGCCTGTATGGTACAATTGATGACCGTTGTGAAAACAGCGTCACTCTGCAATTTGTATGGGAACTACTGTATATTGACATCTACTGCATCAATGTATAATCATCTGTGCTTACTTAACCCAGACATGTACCGAATTGTCTTCCTGAATTGAGATACTGTGTAATGCTGATTTGTCAATAAATTCTTCTGTTAAAAAAAAAAATGTTGGTCTTGGATGGATTAGGGAAGGGGTAGAGCCTGTGTCAGGATTGTATTGCTGTGTCCCTGCTGGGGAATGTCACCCTCTCCATTTGTTTTGGTGACAGTTGCCATCAAACTAAGTCTAAAATTTGACTTAAGGCAATCCACGCAAATTCATTTCCTCACCACTGCAGATTGCATGAAGGCCCAACATGCACCCTGAGCTGGCTGATACATTGGCCTGGCCAGGATTGGACCATAGCGGGTAATAAGAGAAAACCAGGCAGGACTGCAGATAGAAAGAGAGAGAAGCCAGTTCCTCTGCTGGCTTAAGACTGTTTACACCATTGTTTGGCGACTGATACTGGTGGTATCCAGACTCGCCCTGCCATGCCACTCTTAGGCTGAAAATAAAGCCAGGAAAGAGTGGTGCGACCCGTTGCCTATATAAGACATGAAAAAACCCAAGGGAGAGGCAAATGGAAAAATTGTTAAGCTTATTAACACCACACCTGTACAATATCCATGCTTACGCATCATCAGCTCTCTAGCACCAGGGAACCAGTTTCAGGAAGGTTTACTACCAACTATTTGGGTCTTCTAACACCAGGTGATGCTGAACCTGAATGGATAAGTGCAGCAATCAAAGTACTTACAAAATATACCAAACACACAAATTCAGCACTTACAAATAGAGTTGAGCGAACCCAAACTGTAAAGTTTGGGTCCGTACCGAACTTTTGGGTGTCCGGGACCCGGACCCGAACCCGGACTTTTCAAAAAAGTTTTCAGATGATTTTAGAACAGGGATATGGCTTCTCCCGGCTATTGTTTAAGTTTCACACACAGTTTTCAGATGATTGTAGAACAGTGTGATGGGTTCTCCCGGCTAATTTATACTTTTTTCACACAGTTTGTAGATTATTTTAGAACAGTGATATGGCTTCTCCCGTTAATTAATACTTTTCACACACAGTTTGAAGATGGTCCACATCCACCTCTATTTTTTATTTTTTTTATGTGATTTTTGTTTAAAAATGCTTTTAAGTTATTTCCCTGTCCCCATTTCTTTGTAGGGCACTTGTCCGACCCTTACCTCCATTTTCCTTCCTTTTGCAGACCTCTAGGACTTTCCAGGACTTTTTTACAGCCATTTTTTAAAAACACATTTTATTGACATTTTGTACAGAATACAAAGTAGGAGTAACAAATCAAGGTGAATAAGGGCCCCATCCAAGATGGAGCACCAAAAGCATATAAGGGGATCACAAAATGAGGAGAAATAACAAAATTCAATTATTACAGCAAGGGAGGGTACAGTCAATGTGTTGTCATAGAAACCATATGTATATGGGAGAAGAGTGGATGACTTAATTAAACAAAATAATGACTTGCTATCTGTGTCCAAATGAGGCTAGGGCCGGAGGGAGCTAGTATCACAAAACTGGAATGTAATGGGTTTATTTGGGATGATATATGACCGTAGCAGTGACTAAGGAGGAACGTTTAAGGGGGGGTTCTGGGGTCTAGGCTTAGCTTAGGTAGAATGGTCTCAAATCTTGAGTTTCCGTAGAGAGTTAGATATATCACTTTTCAGGTACCACTCAGAGAGTTGGAAGGGAGCCATGAAATTATTTATCTCCGTAGGGTCTAGTGATTGTTCTATTCCTCCATCTTGCAAAGAATTTCTTTGCCTGGATGAATTTGAGGTTGATGGTGTCCTGTTTTTCCAAGAGAAGCAGGGAGAAAAGGCCTTGTTTAACCTGGCACAGACTTGGAGGAGCCTGCTGTATCCAAGACTGTATGATAGATTTTCTTGCTGTCAGAAGGCATAGATGAGCCCAGTTTGAGGGGGGAGGAGATGAGGCACTTGTTTGGGGTGTCTAGGAATGCCCGCTAAAGAGGCATAGAATACGGTCTTTTGGTATAGTGTTGCTGGTTATTTGCCTTATATATGAAATGAGCTTATCCCAGAGGTCAGAGATTAAAGGACAGATCCAGAATCTGTGATAGAGTGTTGGTCTAGGGGCTTGACACCAAGGGCAGATTCCTTGACGGGGGTTCTCTGGTGGGTAGACCATTGGAAGGTAAGCTCTATGTGCCATTTTAAATTGGGTTTCCCTCCAGTTTTCCGCCACTATAAGGGAGCATACCTTTTTGTATCTTGATAGGATCAGCTCGGGAGCCTGTGGGTTTTCGAGTATGGAGCTCCATTGTTGAAATTGGTTGGTGGCGTATTTGGTGGTTTGGTACTGGATCAAGTGACCATAGATTTGGGAAATAGTGTGGTTGCCATTAGTGAGGAGAGAGTCTATAAAGGATGGGTTAAAAGGGTTTTGAGGCCCTCTTGGGCATGATTGTATGTACGATTTGATTTGTAAGTATTGGAAGTTGTGGGAGGTTGGCAGAGAAAATTCCTCCTTGAGATCTGGGAATGTTTTAATTGAGCCGAAGCCTGGAGTGAGTAGCTGAGAGACCATGGTCAGTCCCCTGGCTTTCCATGCCGAAAAGACCCCAGAATCCAGGGAGGGAGGGAAAAGAGGGTTGTTTGAGATGGGCAGAAATGGTGAAATTGTCGGGGGTAAATGTAATATCTTTCTCATCTCCCTCCATGCCAAAATGGTGTCCTTGAGAAGTAAATTGTTTTTTAAGTGTGGAGGGAGAGATGATACCCTCGCATGAAGGACAGCCGTAAGGCTGTAGGGAGAGGCTGCTTCTCTCTCCAGGTAAAAGTTGGAATAGGTAGATTTTTCCGCTATCCAGTCCAAACAATTTCTTAGTAAGCAGGCTAAATTATAAAACCTCAGGTTGGGTAGGCCCGCCCCCCCCCTCCTTCTTCGGGAGACAGAGTTTCTTCAAGGCTATCCTTGCTCGTTTGCCTTTCCATAAAAACAAGGAGAAGGCCGAGTGGAGTTTTTGGATATCTGAATGTTTGAGTAAAAGTGGCAGTGTTTGTAACGGGTATAGAATTCTAGCAAATGAAATCATTTTGATTAAGTGACATCTCCCGAAGAGCGAGAGGGGGAGGGACCGCCAAGCCGTGAGCTCCTTCACAATTTTTGTTATGAGTGGGGTATAGTTCAGAGCATATAGAGAGGAGGGGTCCCTACCTATGAGAATACCTAGGTAAGTGATTTGGCCCCTGGCTACCAAGAAGGGGGAGGAAGATCTCCAGCCATCCGCTTTGCGTGGATTTAGTGGTAAAACTTCGCTTTTATCGAAGTTTATTCTCATGCCCGCGCAATCTCTAAAGTTGTGAAGGAGTTAAGTTAAATATTTGAAGTCTCTGGGTGGGTTGGAGGAGAATAGAACTATGTCGTCTGCAAAAAGGGCAGAGCGACATACTCTGTTTCCTATAGGGATACCGCTCACTCCCTGAATCGAGTTAAGGTTGCGAGAGAGTGGTTCTATGGCGAGGTTAAAAAGGAGTGGTGAGAGTGGGCATCCTTGACGGGTACCTTTAGCCAGTGGGAATTCCGAGGATATGAAGTTAGGGGTGATTATTTGGGCCGACGGTTTTGAGTACATTTTGCTTATGAAATTTGCGAAAGGACCTTCAAAGCCGAACGATAAAGCCATGGAGAGCCATTTAAAGCTGATGTTGTCGAAAGCCTTTTCGGCATCAATTGCTATAACCGCGAAGTCTTTGTCTGGGTATTGTTTGGCCTGGTTCAAGACTAGGAGTACTTTTCTAAGGTTTAGAGTCGCTGACCTTCCCCGAATGAAGCCTGATTGTGCCGGGTGGATAATAGTGGGGAGAATTTTGGCTAGTCGAGAGGCTATTATTTTTGATAGTATTTTGGCGTTGACGTTGATGAGTGATATGGGTCTATAAGACCCAGGTGATAGCGAGTCTCTGTTTTTTTTTGCTAAGAGTTTGATGTAAGCGGAATGTCCTGTCGGGAGGTAGGGGCCCCCTTTCCACATGTTGGTGTATACAAGAAGAAGTGTTTCTGGGGTAAAGTCTGCGGTCATTTTATAGAAGTCTGAGGAGAGTCCATCTGGAACAGGGGCTTTATTTCTGGCTAAAGATTTGATGGTGGCTTGGATTTCTGAAAGGAAGATGGGCTCATTGAGGGTCTCAAGTTGGGCTGCGGTGATTTTGGGAATTCTGGCGGATGCTAGTAGGTCTAGGGCTTTGTTTGTGTCTATCTGGTCCTCTGCATAGAGGGTCTTATAGTAATTTGTCGGTATGCGTTCTACTTGGTCTGGGACGGATACTATGGTGCCGGAGGGGTCTCTCAACGAGGGGATGTGGGTTGGAAAGTAGTTATTCGCCACCATACGAGCTAGGAGTTTCCCGGCCTTGTTTCCATGCTTATGGAAAAACAGTTTTGTATGGAATTGTTTAGTTGATTCATGTTGTGAGGCCCAATGGTCAAAGGACTGTTTGGCTTGTTGCCAGGCTTGAATGTTCTCTGGGGTGCGTGCAGTGTTTAATCGTTTATGTGCCTCCTTGAGTGCCAAGCTGTTTTTTTGCATGTTAGTCAGTGCTTTCTTCTTGAATTTAGTGGCAAATGAAATGATGTGGCCTCTGAGGAAGGCCTTTCCTGCCTCCCAGAAGAGGTTGGGAGAATGAAGGTGATCAGCATTGGTGGACATGTATTCCGTCCATGCTAGTTGGAGAGAGGTTTTTAGTTCTCAGTTCTCTGCGAGGTATGAAGGGAAACGCCACGGTGAGCCTGGTCCCCTGGGTAGTAGATTGGAGACTTTGACGGCAATGGGAGAATGATCTGAGATCGCCATATTCTCGATCGTTGCGTGTGTTATCATGGGAAGGATAGCAGGGGATGCAAGGAAGTAGTTGATTCGGGAGAAGGTTTTGTGGGGGGGGGGGGGAGCAGTAGGTATATTCCTTGTCAATGGGATGGAACATCCACCAGACATCTGTGAATTGGAGGGTTTCTGCAACGGTAGCTAGAAGGGAAATGTGTGAGTCAGTCGAAGAGGATTGGGAGGGAAGTTGTGTTGTCCGATCATCAGTAGGGTGCATGGTAGTGTTAAAGTCACCCCCAAGAAGGTGTAGAGGTTCCAGAGCCTGAAGGGCCCAGGTGGTTAGGTCATGAAAATAAGATTGGGAGGGGGAATTTTCTGCGTAAATGTTTGAGATGGTGAAATCTCTACCATCTAGGGTAAGGTGGAGAGTGACCCTTCGTCCCACATTGTCCATCTCCGTCCGCCGGACGGAAAAGGGCAACCTCTTGTTGAGGAGGATGGCAACCCCTGCCCTCCTCCCCAATGCTGGGGAGCCTACCACTTCACCCACCCATAGTTTGCGGAGCCTGGGGAGATCTTCCGACCCCAAATGTGTTTCTTGTAGCAGGGCTATATCCGCTTCAAGTCTTTTGAGGTGTCTAAGAACTTGCATTCGTTTTTGAGGGGCCCTTAGTCCTTTCACGTTCCAGGAGATGATATTTAGGTTACTCCTGAGCTTTGGGGGATCCATTTTGAGTTAAGAAAAAGATAAAGAGGCGAGGAAGATCACGTGGGGGGCTTCCTGCAATAGCATCCTCCGAAGCTGGGGAGTTGACACAGAGCAAAACATATGATGTTGTATAAAAACAGAAGCTGAACTGAATGACTAACACATCGATAGATAGCACCAAATATAACAAGATGTATGGACTTCACTTTTTTCCGCATAGAGGGGATACACTATACCTATGTACTTCCGCCTCTACCTGGGAATGTTAAAGATATTATGAGGCGGACCTGAGGGGTGAAGAGACTGGAGAAGGGAGGAAGGGTGTTAGGAAGGGAGGGTAGGAGAGGGAGGGGAGTGGGGGGGTGGGGGGTTATGGACGTCTTCAGCAAGTTTGAGGAGGGTAGCAATTATAATCACAGGGACACTTAACAAGTAAACTGTGGTGTGGGGTGAAGTCCCAACAAATTGGAGTCTGCCCTCGAGATCTTGGATCCCTAGGGCAGGGCCCAATTATATAAACATAAACAGTATAGTACCTAAGTGTATGGAATCATTATAAACTGGTAAGGTGTAACAAAAGGTGGGGGTGTTACCATAGCTTCGTAGCTAATACCAAACTGTCCTTGGAGAAGAAACTTGACATCGAGGTACCCCTTTATGGGGGGACCTATATGAAGGCAATTACAGTTTGTTTTTCATTCCGCTATGGGTGTATCACAGCAGGGGAGTCTGATCGTAGAAGTGGAGGTATCGGAAAGGATGCGTGTTGATAAGGCAGTGGTGGATGAAGGAACTATACCTTGCTTGTTTGGTGTGGGTCAGATTAGGCTTGAGAGGAAGGAGATTCCTGGAGGCCGACTCGTACTCTTTTGTATGGAGGTTTCACCGGACTTCCAAACTTGTTTGTAGAAATTGACGATTTCTTGGGTGAGGGACAGGTGACGGCTTCTGATTGTGGAGTCTGGTCCATGTCTGGGTGTAGGGAATCGTTCACAAATTTTTCGGCTTCCATGTGAGAGGTAAAGGAAAGTTTCTCGCCTTGTGGCGTCTGGAAGTACAGCGTAGCAGGGTAGGCCAGGCTGAACCGAATGTTAAGGTTATGTAGGGTTGAGCAGATAGGTGAGAATGCCTTTCTCTTTTGCATAACTTCCAGTGAATAATCTGCGAAAATCAGCAGGCTGTGACCTTCAAATTCTAAGGAGCGCGCTT
Organism: Glandirana rugosa; assembly: GCA_018402905.1. Lineage (NCBI taxonomy): Eukaryota > Metazoa > Chordata > Amphibia > Anura > Ranidae > Glandirana > Glandirana rugosa. Next base: position 10,474 of record BLSH010027904.1, on the reverse strand, counting down.
CTTCTTTAAGTTCTGCAGGATGGCTGGTTTGTCCATGTAGTTCAGGTACCGCACTATGACTGCTCTGGGTTTGGACCGTGTGTCAGAAGGTTGTCCTATCCTGTGGGCTCTTTCTACCGTGCAGGGGACACGAAGGCCTAGTAGTTCTGGTATGGTCACTGCGCACAGCTTTGGGAGGGTATGCTGAGAATAGGATTCTGGAAGGCCTATGATCCGCAGATTGTTCCTTCTGCTTCTATTTTTTAGGTCTATGACCTTGTCCTGAAGCTCCTTATTTGATGCTGTTAGCTTAGCGACCGATGCGATTAAAGCAGTAGTGTCGTCTTCTATGTTAGCAATTCTATCTTCAGCCTGCTCCATTCTTGCAACATGTGATTGTATTTCTTTGTGTAATTGTTCCATACCTTTATGCACTGCATTCGTCACTGCTGTGTCCACGGCTTCCATAAGCAATGGTCGCATGAGGACTACCACGACCTGTGCTATCTCAGCTGAAGAGGATGGTTCTGGTAGGGGGGTCCCCGGGGATTGTTGCTGTTGCTGTCTGTGAGAGCTGTCTGAGCGTTGGTGTGGGGAGGGAGCCACCAGCATTGTTGCATAGGAAGGTGGCTGTGTCGGAGGCTGGGCCGGAGCAGCGGCGGCCATGTTGGCTGCAGCGTGTGGCTTCTCTCCCCCTACTGCCGACGGTGTAGCGTTCACTCTCTGGCCTAATCCTTCCACAAAGCGGTCCATATGGATCGGGAGACCTGTTGGGGGAGGCCTCCAAGTCTTCCTCCCGGGGGTTCGCTGTTTTTATAGGCGGGAATCGCGGCAGAGGAACGGAGCGATCGTCTCCTAGCTCCTCTCCATTCGGCGCCGGAACCGGAAGTGTTTACAGCCATTTTAGTGCCTAAAAGTTCGGGTCCCCATTGATTTCAATGGGGTTCGGGGTCTGGGTCAAAGTTCGGGTTCTGTCCGGACCCGAACCCGGACTTCGTCTCGAAGTTCGGCCGAACCAGCAGAACCCGAACTTCTAGAGGTTCGATCAACTCTACCTACAAACCTTATTCCCCTGTTTCTTGTAAACAGAATGTATCCAATATCTAGGGATTAACCTAGCATTCCCTACCTCTAACCTCTATGAAACAAACTAAAGTAAGCTTTTAAAAACACTACCAACCGATCTAGATCAGCTAGCCAGTTTTGAATTATCTTGGATGGGTCGCATAGCAACCTTCAAAATGGTGATAGTTCCAAAAATTGTGTATTTTTTCCGCAAATCCCCATTGAAATTCATAACAAATTTTTTATTTCACTTGACAAACTTTTTAAGAAATAGATATGGAAAGGGCGCAAGGCCAGAATCCACTTTCATAACACAACTGAAACATAGAAACATAGAAAAGTGGCGGCAGAAAGACTGAGTAGTCCATCGAGTCTGCCCTTTTTATTTTATTTTATTTTTTTCCGTTTTTTTTTCCCCATTAATCTCGTTGTCTGACTATAGATTTATGTTTATCCCAAGCATGTTTGAAGGCATTTACTGTTGACTGTCTCACAACCTCTGTTGGTAGTTTATTCCAATCGTCAACCACCCTTTCAGTAATATAATACTTTCTAAGATTAGTTTTGAACTTCCCTCCAGTTAGTTTGAGGTCCCCGTGTTCTTGATTTTGGTTTCATATTGAAAAGACCGCCCTCCTGAACCTTATTCACCCCCTTGATGTATTTAAAGGTTTCAATCAATGTCTCCCCTCTCCCTTCTTTCCTCCAGACTGATATGTTTTATCCCCCATACCTTTCACCATTTTTGTTACCCCTCTCTGAACTTGTTCTATCTTATCAATATCTTTGTGTAAGTGTGGTCTTTAGAACTGGACACAGTATTCTAAGTGAGGTGTCACTAAAGATCTATATAGAGGAATCAGAACCTCCTTCCTCCTGCTGGTGATCCCTCTAGTGATATAAAGATCTATATAGAGGAATCAGGACCTCCTGCTGGTGATCCCTCTACTGATACATCCCATATATCTATTTGCTTTTCCCACTGCCCGGTCACACTGTTTGCTCATTTTGCAATCATTTGAAATAAGCACCCCCAAATCTTTTTCTTCTGTAGTGCTGGCTAACACTGTACCCCCCAATGCTGTACTCTCTAAGGGCATTCTTTTTCCCTAGATGCATTATTTTACATTTAGAAATATTGAACTGCAGTCTCTACTGCTTTGACCAATCTTCCAGAAATGCCAAATCATATTCCATGTTACAGACACCTCCAGGGATATCAACCCTATTACACACCTTTGTATCATCAGCAAAGAGACATACATTGCCCAACAAACCTTTAGTTATATCACTTACATAAAGGTTGAATAGAACAGGACCCAGTACAGAGCCTTGTGGTACCCCACTAGTGACTGGTCTCTGTTCTGAGTGAACCCCATTTACAACCACACTCTGGGATCTATCCTTTAGCCAACTGCATATCCACTGAACCACCCAAGGGTTAAGTCCTAGCTTGTACAGCTTTTGTATCAGATCATTATGTGGAACTGTGTCAAATGCCTTGCTGAAATCAAGATACGCTATGTCCACAGCACCACCCTGGTCCAAAACACTGGTAATATAGTCAAAGAATTCAATCAGATTTGTCTGGCACAATCTGCCCTCAGTAAAGCCATGTTGCTTTGGGTCCAGCAAGCTGTGTATTTTTAGGTGATCAATGTTCCTTCTTTTCAGAAGTGATTCCATTACCTTGACTACAATTGATGTTAAACTCACTGGCCTGTAATTGACAACTTCTACCTTGCTGCCCTTCTTGTGGATAGGTACAATATTAGCTATCCGCCAATCATGGGGAACTTCTCCTGTTAGACGAAATCGATTAAAAAGATCTGTTAATTGTCCAACAACTAAATTTCAAAGTTCTCTTAGAACTCTGGGATGAATACCATCAGGGCCCATTGCTTTATTAAGCTTTAACCGAGCCAGTTCCTCAGCTACCTCTGTCTCCAGAAATCCTAGAAATGAACCATCATTACTAGAACCAATATGATTTCCTAACTTGTTATTATTAGTGCAGTCTGTTTCTGAGGAGACTGAACAAAAGTGATTGTTTAAATGGTTTGCTACATCCTGGTCTCCCTCAACATATGTGTTGTGCCCAGTTTTCATTTTAGTGATCCCATTGTCTTTTTCCTTCTATCACTAATGTACCTAAAAAAGGTTGTATCTCCTTTCTTAATAGACTTAGCAATTTCCTCCCCTTTCTGTGCTTTTGCAGCACTGATAATGTGTTTGGCCTCCTTTTGTCTATTTTTATACTCCACTCTGTCAGCTACACCTCCTGTTTCCTTTAATCTTCCTTACACTATTTTTTTTCATTTACTATCCTACTTACCTCTTTAGCGAACCATATTGGTTTTTTCTTCCGTTTATTCTTACTAACTTGCCTGACATATAATCTAGTTGCATCCAAGATGGTAGACTTTAATAGTGCCCACTGATTACTTACTCCTGTCATTTTGCTCCAGCCTTTCAGTTCATTTTTTAGAAATTTCCCCATTTCAGCAAAATTTGTCCTTTTAAAATCTAAAACTTTTGTTTTTGTATATGATTTTTCAGTTCTTGTTTTAATATCAAACCAAAGACATTGGTGATCACTAGAACCCAAATTCTCCCCCACCTCAACATCAGACAGTTGATCCCCATTTGTCAGTACTAGGTCAAGAATATGATCACCTCGGGTTGGGCTTTTTACTAACTGTTTTAGAGAAACCCCATTCAGTGCTTCCATTACATCCCTGCTCCTGCTTGTAATAGCAGTTTGAGAATTCCAGTTAACGTCAGGAATGTTGAAGTCGCCCATAATCAAAACCTCTCCCTTCATTGACATTTGAGTTATCTCATCAATCAACAAGTTATCATAATCTTCACTCTGTCTTGGGGGTCTGTATACTATTCCAATTCTAAGTCAAGATCCCTCCCTGGTTGGAAGGCAGACCCAGAGGGTTTCAAGTATGTAATTTGTTTTTTGAATTAATGTTAGTTTTATGGCATTTTTTACATATATGGCAACTCCACCTCCCCTCTTCCCTACTCAGTCATTCCTGTATAGTGTGTACCCTGGTATAGTTATTTCCCAGTCATTTGAATCCTTGAACCATGTCTCTGTTATTGCAACAAGGTCCAAGTTGTTCCTAGATATAAGAGCTATCAGCTCACAAAGCTCGTTGCCTAAACTACGGGCATTAGTGCACATGACATGACAAACACTACTATCAACTGCTTTATTTTTACCACCAGAAACTTCAACTGAAGTGACCCTCACATTTGTTTCAACCTGCTGGGGACAGAAACTCTCCTCAACAATTATATCTCTGTCCCCATTTCTCAGTTTAAATGCATGTCCAAAAAATTCCTAAATTCCATACCAAGAAGCTCATTGCCCTTGTGTGAGGGATGCAGGCCACCGGTTAGCATCATGACTAACATAACCAAAACCTTCATCTTTGCACCAATTCTTTAACCAAACATTGAACTCTGCTGTACGAAGTACTTTCTCGTGTTGTCCATTATGCACAGGTAAGACCTCTGAAAATGTAACAGTACATCCTAACTGTTGAAGATCCTGGCCCAAATTCTGAAAATCCTTCTGCACAGAACGCAAATCATTCTGGGACAAATCATTTGTGCCAAGGTGCATGACAACATCAACTGGAAATAAACTTGGGGGAGGATTGGGAATGCCAGTGATGCAGAACTACTACCGAGCAGCTCTTTTAGATCAAATGAAAGATTGGCTTACCCCAACGGATAAGCAATGGGTACAATTAGAACATAGTGTAATAGCTTACAAGGACTTTAAAGCACTACTGCTAGCAAGTGCAACCCAACAGAAAGTAAATATACCATTCCATCCTACTATAGCAGCTACCATTGAAGCATGGAAATTTGTAAAAATGCCGCCCTTGCTGAATTGGTTTACAAGGTTCAGCTGCTAGCACAGCAAATAGACAGATATTGTGACAGATGGGAGTATAAAGTGCAGCGCTTAAAAAATGAATAAGCATAAATATCCAATTCAAACTGATATTAGAACTTCCATATATACATAGTATACATAATACATGGTATACTGTGACTTGCACCACAATTAAAGTGTCCAGTGCATGTAAACAAATAACGAGAAAACGTGATCCAATGTCCACTGTGCAGACATAAAACGACTTTAAAGCATATCTCATGTGAAGAAGTGAATAAACACAGTTCAGTGCTAGAAATATGAAGTGCCTGTGCCTGAATAAATAAAAATGAATGGTGCCAATATTCAAAATTCCGTGAAGAATCCACTACCTTAATTAATATGTGCTTACCAGAAGCTGGTAAGTCACCAGCAAAAGAATGAAATATAGGGTAGATATCCACTTGGCTGCAGACTGTGAAATCATTCATATAGGACTCCATCGATCACTTTTGTTCATGTTGCTGATAAATGGAGATGACCTTGTAGGTATCCGGAGTTATTGTCACAGGAGTTGTTCACCATACCATAAAATGAGAGGAAATCTCGCCATAGTGTAAAACCATTTCAAATTTAATAAAAAATGGTATAAAAACACTTGCATCCAGGTAAGAAAAGATGAGCGCATCAATATAAACGTTATCGCAGTGACCTTGGGGGAACAGATCATCTTTTCTTACCTGGATATAAGTGTTTTTACACACATGGCACTTGTCTGCCACCAGATCCAGCTTGTCACTTGCCACCAGATGCAGCTGGTCACTTGCCACATTACTTGCCACCAGATGTAGCTTATCACTTGCCACATTGCTTGCCACCAGATGCGGATTGTCACTTGCCACATTACTTGCCACTGGATGCAGCTTATCATTAGCCATGTTATTTGCCACCAGATGAGGATTGTCACTTGCCACATTGCCTGCCACCAGATGCAGCTTGTCACTTGCCACATTACTTGCCACCAGATGAGGATTGTCACTTGCCACATTGCCTGCCACCAGATGCAGCTTGTCACTTGCCATGTTACTTGCCACACAATACGGATAGTCACATGCCACGTCACCTGCCACCAGATGCAGCTTGTCACTTGCCACGTCACCTGCCACCAGATGCAGCTTGCCACTTGCCACCATCACTTGCCACATTGCCTGCCACCAGATACAAGTTGTCACTTGCCACCATTGCCTGCCACCAGATACCCATTGTCACTATCCTGCAGAAACAGTGACAGCAGAGAAACAGACTTCTCTCACCAGCTTGTCAGCACATGTGAGTGCGGGCAGTGAGAGATGATGTAATCTCTCTACTGTCCACGGCTGCACAGTGAGGGCGGAACTGTGGTGATGCAGGGCAGGCAATGAGAGATGATGTCCACTCTCTGTCCTGCCTTCCTGTTCACCCACCGGGCCGCTTACTTTCATGACTGCCCGCCTGCACCCAGGGCTGGACTGGGACAAAAATTTGGCCCTGGACTTCATCCAGTCCGGCCCACTTTGACAGTTATCTCCCATACCGACCAGCTGGACAAACCCGCCCCTCCCCCCGGAATGTTGAGTCAGCTGTCTGTCCCCTCCTCCTTGCTCCTTTTGGTCCCCTCCATGCTGCTCTAGTCCTCTGTATGCTCCTTCCGGTCCCTCACATGTTCCTTCTGGTCCCCCCTCCTTCTTAGGTCCCTCACATGCTCCTTCTTGTCCCCCCCTCAGGTCCCTCACATGCTCCTCTCCCTGGACTCCCCCCCTGTTCTTCCTCGTACACTCCCTGGATTC
>BLSH010027860.1:11637-23883 GCA_018402905.1 Glandirana rugosa | reverse complement strand
ATAGGTGCACAAGATTTACCACTTTAATCATTGTTAAACAACTAATAACGCTGCAGTCTCTGTGTGCCTTAAAATGTATACCAGTAAGTGATTTTTGTCTCTACTCCTACCATAAGAGTAGATGTTGATTTAATAAAAAAATGGATATTAAGCCTAATATCCATATATATATATTGACAAAAGTTGAACTAGAAGTTTGCTAATGAGATTTTGGTAAAGAATGCTTTAGGAGTTATTCAGAGTTTAACTGGTTCCACACTACGCGCAGTATAATTACTGTGGCAGTGTGGACGCTTAGCGCGAATCGCCGTAAAAAGGCGGCGATTCGCACAGGCACAGCTAGGGGGCGAGCGCACACTGCCGGTGGCGCGCTCTCATGCCCGACACACTCCGGGGGAGTGCGCCTGCGGCTCAGGTGGACCTGATGTCCGCCGGCGAGCCGCAATGAGCTGCTAGAGCCAAAGAGCGGGGAACCGCCAATGTAAACAAGGCGTTCCCCGCTCTTTCAATGGGGACATAAGATATCTACTGATCCCTGTCACTGGGATCAGATAGATCTCTTATGCCCATGGTAGCCCAGCCCCCCACAGTTAGAACATGCCCAGGGAACACAGTTAACCCCTAGATTGCCCCCTGCCGGTTAACCCCTTCACTGCCAATGACATTTATACAGTAATCAGTGGACATTTAAATTTCTGATCGCTGTATAAATGTCATTGGTTCTAAAACCGTGTCAAAAATGTCCGACATGTCCGCCCCAATATCGCAGTACCGCCGTCTTTACTAGTAAAAAATAAAAAAAATAAAAAAAACCCAGAAATGAATTCTCCTCATCCGTAAACGTGGCAACTTTTGTGCAAACCAATCAATAAACGCTGATTGCGATTTCTTTTACCAAAAATATGAGGAAGAATATAAATCGGCCAAAACTGATGAAAAAAAATGTTTTTTTATATTTTTTTTGGATTTGAATTTTACCAAAAAGTAAGAAATATTGTTTTTTTTTTGCAAAATTGTTGCTCTATCTTTGTTTATAGTGGCGATCAGAAATGACACAGAGGTGATCAAATACCACCAAAAGAAAGCTCTATTTGTGGGAAAAAAAGAATGCAAATTTCGTTTGGGTACAACGTCGCACGTCCGCGCAATTGTCAGTTAAAGCGACGCAGTGCCGAAACACAAAAAGTGCTCAGGTCAGGAAGGGGGTAAAACTTCCCGGGGCTGAAGTGGTTAAACAACCATAAAAAAAAATAAAAAAAAGGTTTTGCAAATGGTATATGTATGCGCTTGTAAAAGTTGCTAAGATTTTGTTAGGAATGTTTGTTTGCATACAGTCCTAGAGAGGGACTGCCTTTTTGGTTTTACTTCACTCAATTGGTATGTTGCTAATAGTCATTTAATTTGATTATGACAATTATGTGTTGCAAGGTTGCAGAAAAGGTTGTAAGGCAGAATTTCTGCTTCGGTAAAGTGTGCTGCTCTGCGGCCCTCTGATTCCGCTTGGCTCCAAAAGATAAGAGGAACTGAGGGTGTTTTTGCCTCAGGTCACTTCTGGATCCAATCTAGGTTTGGGCTCTTTTAATGTTTAGTTGAATCCTGCTGCAATATTGAGTTTGAGGAAGATGTTCAATTGAATATATACATGTCTAGTAACAAAAAAAAAGCTATGAAACATTTTTATTTTCACATGCTTATGGACTTATGTTAGAATTTTTAAATGGCAAGAATGTTATTGTTAACACCACCGGGGGGGGGGGGGGGAGACATGAAAAAGACTTTATCTAATAGTTTGATTCTGTGGTTATTCATGTTGACTGGAGAGTATCTGTCCCCTATTTTTTCGCCTTTTTTTTTTACGCCTCTATCCGGATGTTCCACTTGACGAAATGACTGGATCCTTGAATGGGGATCCTTGTTGTTAAAAGCACAGGAGGTCCTTAAAAGGCCTTGACAAGCCATCATTTCAGCATGACCCTTCTCTACTCTTCGAAATGCTGAAGGTTAAAAGAGACTCCTGTGAAAGTTCCTTCCTGGGGTGTCTGGAGGAAGAGATGCCAACCCAAGGCCTGGAAATTCCAGTGGACAAAAGAGAGAGCAATCTGAGGTGCCAGCCTGAAGACCCGAGTGACCAAACTTGAAGGATGACTTCTTTGTGTTTCTTCTTGCAGCATCAGTTCCAGTTTGTCCGTGGATGTCAAGTTTTGTCTTTACCAAGAGGCAAGCTCTTACGGGGTGATAGATTTCACCTGGTTGAGATGACCCTTATGTATAATTATTATCTTGCCATATGCAATGAAATGTGTTATGTGTATGATTTCAAAGCTAAAATGTAGAATATTTGAAAGGGATAAAGATGATTAGCAGGCCTACATGTTAGACCTATATTAGTGATCCTATTGGAGGATCAAAGGGGAGGATTGTAAGGGATTGTAATTATCCCCTCTTAATTATGTACTTTCTCCTGTGCTATAACCTAATTTAGAGTGCTTCTTAAACAATGGCTTGTTAGCTGACAAGTTTTAATATGTGACATTGTTATTATTATTATTATAGGAAAGATGATAAAGAACGTGAGAAAGATAACTTTAGGTGGTTTTTGGCGAAAGGCCTAGAAGATGTTTACCAGAATATAATCATAAATACTGATAAATATGTCTAGGACATAACTGGAACTAACTAGGATTGTACAATAATACACACATATACTTTATCAAGATGTGTAGTAATTACTAACAGGGGTTATTAAGAGTGACCAATATATGTGTATAGACAATTCTATAAGTGGGTTTGTCTTTAATGATGATAAGAAATGGGTGGAAATTTCCTTTATTAGTTTCTATTGGTGTACTGTTGTAAATATTGCTTGGTCATATCTAGATAATATATTGTATTTAAGATACTGAACCAGGAAATAAAGAACGAGTGATGTATTATTCTGTGTCCATGTGTTACATAGACACAAGTCCATCTAGTTCAACCAAAAAAAAAAAAAAATATATATATATATATATATATATATATATATATATATATATATACATATGTGTTGACTTTGGTCTGCATTGCTCCTGTAGAGCTCTGTGTGTGTGTGTACCTTGGGGTGAGGAAGAGAAGGTACTGGCACAGGTTAGTATAAGAGTGATATATAGGGAATAATTCTTAATGATAAAAGATATTATTAATTTGTTGTAAAGTTAGCTTGAGTAACCTTTCAGGTTCACATCTATGCGGGGGCAGGAATACATGTAAATTGCTTGCTCTCACATGCAGCTGCACACAAAATAGTGCTTTAAAGAAAATTCATGGGGGTGCCATTAACTCTTAATTGCACCCGCATGCACGGAAAAATGTGGTAAGTTTGCCCACACACAGAAATGCATCGTACAAAAGCACCATGCGATCTCCGTGTGGCCGCATTTTAAAAAGGTGCAGGGACGTTGTTCCTGCAGGAAATGCAGGCACAGCAGCCCATTCACACAGCAGTACGTGTCCCTGGACTCCTGGCACTGCACACAGCAGCCACATATGCAGCTCAGACTCTCACTTTGCAGACTCCCGGCAGCTCTCCACAGCAGGCCCATAGCAGCAGCCCTGAGCCCTCCAACCTGGCCCCTGGCTGCCTATTAATTCTGTCTAGTCCCTGAGCTTATTGTGCACTCATAGGCACGTACACCTGCCCAGCCTGCAGGTCCCCACTGAACACATTCAGTGAGCATGGTTCTAGTCTCAGCCGGATATCAGCCTATAGGAATCCTTCTTGTTCCTAGGGGATAAGCCTTAGGCTACGGCAGCAGCCCGTGAGCTTCCCCACCATGCTCTTCTCTTTCCGCGTGCCCTAAAATCTTTGCAATGTACTTAGATCACCCAGAGGGGAATGTTGTTTTCTTAACAAAAGTGGAGTTACTGTTAAGCGAGGACTTTGACTGGCACCACACTTGCACTGCAAAACATAAGCGTTTGACACTTACTCACTCTACAATTTGCTCCAGTAAATTTGAAGGAAAGAAGGAAATGGTGTGGCGCTGCTATATAATCAGAGGAAAATTAAAAAAATATATAAATAAATTGTGACTGCAGCCCTCACAAAGCCTGGAGAATCTCCAGGTATGTGAACAGAGGGAAAAGGGGTTAAAGTGGGTGTGGTGCTGTCATAATAAGTGTGTGAACTGGTGCATGCTGTCTTCTGATGATCATACACTTAAGCAACACGTATATATGCTTCAAAACAGATGGTGAATCATGCAGTGATATAAAACACTAGTGAGTGAAAAAACATAAATCCAACATATATACTAATACATGTAAAACAGTCCACAATTTTGGGAATGACCATTCATCTGTGAAGGGGGTTGGGGGAAGGTGGAACAAATGGATATAGATAGATAGGTGCTCACCTCCTGCACACCCCACTCACCAACCCTTCTGCTGTGATTGTCCTAGAGATGGGGTAAGCTCAGATCCTGGTGTTGTACGGCACAGCCCAATGGGTACAGACGAATCACATAGAAAAAGAAAACTCCATAGTGTAGGATGCAATGTATAGAGGCACAAAGTAGTAGGCACTTACATATGCAAAACGAGAAGTCAGACACTCAAATCTGGAGATTGCGTTTGTTCCACCATGTAAAACCAGAAGTGCGTGGGACGCTCTCTGGCTCCGCCTTACGTGTTTCGTCATAGAGACATCATCAGAGACGGCGCCATCTTAGTGCACTCATCGGTACTATAATGGTAACCCGGCAACCCATGATCATGTGAGCGAGAGCGGCCATCTAATTGCTCCGATGTCAAAGTCATCATACTTCTCACCAAATTAACAATAATTGGATTACAATTTTATTCAATATATATAAAAAAAAACAACAATACATAGTAAGAATGTGTGTATATAAAAAAGGTGTATATATAAAAATGTATATAAAAAAATGGGTATATAAAAAATAGGTATATATAAAAAAATAGGTATATATAAAAAAATGGAGAAATAAAACAAACGTGCGAGGATATAAATATCACTAGTAAGGTGCACATGCTTGGGAGGTTTGGACCGGGCAAAAACTTCCAAAGTGAATTGCAAGTATTGGTCCCAATGTGTAAATACTTTGATGGCTAGATGGATAGGATAATATATTCTGGAAACTGTATTTAGTGAACTGGAATAGAAGTCATATGGAACTCACTACCAAAAACTGTTGTTGTAATAATGTAATATCTCCACTCTTCCTTTATCTCTGGTGAACAAAATTTATAACAATATGAGACTTGCACAGATCGCTAAAAGTTTTCCAACAACACTTTTTGGTAGTGAGTTCCATAGGACTTCTATTCCAGTTCACTAAATACAGTTTCCAGAATATATTATCCTATTCAGAAGCACAAAAGAAACCCTCCCTTGGGACTTTGTATGAGGAGACCAACTCACTAAGAACAAGGTAACATACGTAAAAAATGATATTTATTAATACATTTAAAAGGAGCAAAAAGACAATCACACAAATGGGTGATGGTTCACATCAAGGACATGAGCAAAAATGGAATGAATATAACAATGTACCAAAACAAATATGTAGGGGAATAACCAAAAGGGCTTAACACGAGGACCACTAGATCTGCCTTTAGTGGCAGACAAGGATCCAACGCGTTTCAAAGATGTTTGATCAGAGATCTTCCTCAGGGGTGAGTGGTCTTGATACTAAAAACAGATCCTCATGTTATACAGGGTGTATAGGGGATCTTCACAAACAGTCAGGTTACAAATAATTTCAAAAGTAAGGATATACGCCAAACCAGCAGAGTAGTGATTAGAAGGGTCTGTAGCCAATGAAAAAATTGGTGTGGAAAACACCCATATTTCCGAGGGGGAGGGCTGACTGGGCTTGCAGTGGAATGAGCAGATCAAAAATGGGATGTACAGATGGAGGAGATTAAGCTGAAGGAGCCAGATGCCAGTGTGCCACCAAGCCTATGGTGTCAACATAGAATGAAGTAGCCAAATGAAGCGTTCCTAACCGAATCCAACTCAAGGAAAGGACGACACAGTGTATGCATCCTACCAAAGTAGGAGAAAGCATGTATCTTGGATCATCCATCAGACGTGTGTGGTCCCATGTCCACCAAGCCCAGTGAGCGCAGAGTGGAGACTGCGAGCCAGGCCTTCTCGTCCATCAGTGCTTGACCTCACAAATGCACTTCTGGAAGAATGGTCAAACATTCCCATAGACAAACACACTCCTAAACCCTGTGGACAGCCTTCCCGGATGAGTTGAAGCTTTTATAGCTGCAAAGGGTGGGCCAACTCAATATTGAACTCTACCGACTAAGACTGGGATGCCATTAAAGTTTGTGTGCATGTAAAGGCAGGTGTCCCAATACTTTTCACAATATAGTGTAGGTTTAGACCAAACACTCAGCTCATCCCTACACATTATTAATTTAGTGGCCACTCTCTGCACTTATAATTCCACAACATCCTTCATTAATTACCTCTTTTAATACTAAAAAGTATCTTGTTTTCTTTAGAAGCTTGACATTGTATGCTGCCATTAAGTATATAATCCAGCAATACAATCAGATTTTTTTCCATTATTGACTTACTCAGATATAATCTCCCTGGATCGTGTGCTGTGCGTGAGTTTTTACCTCCCCATGTACATATTTTTAAAATGTATTTATCAATCTTAAACCTAATTGCCCATGTAGTTGCCCAATCAAACAGTGCACCCAAGTGAGAGCAACAGTGAAGGGGTGGGGCCAATCCATGCTATGTGTGTCCCTGGACATACATAGACTGGATCGGGAGCGACGCCGCATGTGTGCACCCATAGCAGGTGGTTTGCTCTGCTTGTGCACATGAAAAAGGAGGAGCCTACAGTGTCAGCTGGGACCTCAGAAGAGAAGGTTTGGGGTCACTCTGTGCAATACAATTGCAATTATTAGGTAGGTATAACATGTTTGCTATTTGAAAAAAGATATATTTTAGCCTTTACTGCACCTTTAATATGAGTCAAAAAGTAGCAGTACCCCAGCACCGAACATTGGGATATGAAACTAATAACTTTAGACAATTAAAACCATAAATCATGAATAAATGTAAAGTATCCATTAATTAAAGAAACAGCAATTAAAAAAAAAATGTATTTAAAAAAAATACATCAATTAAACTTACAACATCAAATAAAGTGCATCAAACTAAAGTGACATTTGCAATTTGACTAGATTACACATGCAATTGTTGTCCACCTAAAAACAAACAGTCCATATGTGCAAAAACATTATATGTAGGCCATATGTGCAAAATCATAAAAATTCCTTATGTGTCAGAAAATCTTCAGTAAGGTTGTGCAAATGGAAGATTCCCACGTTCCAATTCTTGATCACACCACCAGGTGAAAACCCCACTGTATGCTCCAAACACCTCCAAGACTGATTTGCTGGTGTCTCTAAAAACCAGCAAACACGCATAATATAAGCAGAAATCCCTCTATAGATTTTCATATAGTGGTCACGGCACTGCACGGCAGTAGTTACTCCTCTCACATAGAACCAGCACACCTCATTAATACTGTATAGGGAGAAAGAGGAAGACCTCCATAGTGTAAAAGTGTATTTTTAGTTATAAAAAAAAGGAGGTCTCACCAACCACTTACATTTAAAAGTGTCTAACTGACACCAGTGCATCGCGCTGTATGATTGTATACGAGCTGGCTCCAGCCGCTAGCTCCCTGCATGCAAGCCTAGACCTGAAACATTGTGGTGATGTAACGCCCACAAGCCACGCCCTGCACACGTTTCATCCAATGACATCTTCCAGGGGTGGATGGACATCACATGGACCTATATATTTATTTCAGAGTTAGCACTGTTATCTAATTTTTATTTTTATATGTTGGCAGTTTTTTACTCACTAATAATTCAGCTTCTGCACTGATCATATATACCATGGTGCAGTTCATTAATATTTAGTTTTATAGATCATAAATCACTACTTTCTTTGACTTGAAATTATAAACCCTCACCTTGTAAAACAACCCATTCTGTTTAAAATAGAAATGAAAGGCAAAACATTTGTGTATAGTGTGGCATTATGAAAGACGAGGTGATCGATGGACGGCATGTTTCACCTCGCATGCATTCGCTTACAGGAAACTAAGGTGGAGTTCAGTCCGGGTTTTACCAGCCACCTTGGCAGGGTTGGCTCCAGACCAGAATTTGCAGTCCACTTGTGTCCACCAACAGGTGGTATAAAGGAAGCAGGTCTGGATCAGAGGATTGCTCTTGACCTGGAAGCCAAAGCCTGAGAGAGCTGCTGAACTGAACTTTGCTTTGTGACTGAAACAAAAAGGTTTGCATTATCTTTTTTGTGGGTGACTGGGAAAAGCCCTTCACCTCTGAGTTAGGTAAACTGGATATGCTTAGTTAGTGCCTGGATGGCAAGGATTTATTTTCTGTTTTGTTTATTTGATTTTACATGCAACCTTGTAAATAAACCTTTTTAAAAGTCAGAAAACCTGGAGCTTGGACTACCTTTTTCCAGGGAAGGTGATCCCCATTGAGCTAACCCCCCACACATGTTGGATTTTCAGCAGCATCTTCCTAAATAAGTGGAAAGATGGAGAATGTGTTAAAAACCCTGTTGTAGGCCACTGCAACCCAGCAGGAAACCAATCGCCAGTTCGCACAAGCCACTGCAGCACAGCAGGAGGCAAATTGCCAGCAGCACAAAGCCAATTGCCAGGCCATTGCAGCCCAGCAGGAGATGAATCGCCAGTTTGAGGAGGTTAAAGAAGGGGTCCACAAGTCCATTGCCGGTGGAACAGAAAATGGCATATGCCAGCTATTTCCTGCAAAAGATGACACCCGCAGATGATGTGGAAGCATACCTAGCAACTTTTGAAAGAGTCTTTGTTCAAGAAGGATGGCAAAAAGAGCAATGGGCAGAACTTCTAGCTCAGGGGAACCCCCAAAGGCCTATTATGACCTGGAACCAGATGCTCAAAAAAAAAAACCCCAAGGAGTAGCAGTCTGCAACCAGGTAGACAAGTTTAATTATATAAATGCGCTGGTAGCTACCAAGGGCCATCCCAGCTGGAGTATAGTGGGGGGATGTAAAAGCACTCCCACTGGATGTTCCTCTAGATGGAACAAACCATAAAAAATTGGGTGAAAACCCAAGCAACAACGTTGTAATGATCATTTGCACACCATGAATCACACATCCATCACAAACATTGTATTGCTTGATGAAAAAGTAATCTTATGTAACTTTCAAGTGGTTCCACACAGGGTGATTGTAAATTGGACTGGTAAATAGTCCCAAATTCCTGGAAAATAACCAAATAGGACATATACAAACATAAGAGCCTCCAATGTCACTGTCTGTGGGTCCAGAGAAGCTGGAATGTGTGTGGGCTGAATGCAATACGCCCCTGTGGCTCTGCTTCTCATCTGATTACTGATTCCCACTCAGGTTTGTGCAGAATAGCTCATCAAACTGTAAGAGCGCTGTGTGTATTCACAGGATGATTCAGGAATTGCAGGAAAGGAGACTGGCCTTCTCCAGCTGGGGAGGTAATTGCATTCAATCTCACCGCTCACACTATCGTCCATGTACGGTGAATCACAGCCGATATATCTCAAATGCAATGTAAAGGAAAACCAATGATGTCTCTGGTAAAAGGTGCCTATGGCGCATTGTGGATAGTCCAGGTGGGGCAAACTTGAACTGATGGCAAGTCCCAGTTCAGGGGGAGCAAGGCGATCATGGAATTCAATCCGTGAAAAGGGGGTCACGGGTGTAAGAATGTCCTGCTGATGCGTTTCATTTAGCAAAAGAACTTCTTCTGGAACTAGATGCTGCCCAGGATTATGAGACACTGAAAGCCAAAATACTTGTGCGCATGGGTATCACCATTGCAGTCCGGGATCAACGGGTGCATCAGTGGTCATACAGTACTGACAAGCCACCCCGCTCCCAAATGTTTGACTTGATACACCTCACCAAAAAATGGCTGCAGCCAGAGACTTTGCCGGGCCCTAAGATTGTGGAGCGTGTGGTCATGGTGCATAGTGCTCCCTGCCACTTTGAGGAAGTGGCTCAGCCATGGGGACACTAAGACTGCAAACCAGCTGGTAGACCTGGTGGAGAGATATACTGCTGCCGAGGACTTGTTTAACCCACCTGTGCCCCACTCCAATGTCTCTAGAGGTGAAAAATCTCCCGGAGGATCCGGTAAGACTGTTCGAGGGTGTGTGAAAAAATGACAAGACTGTTGCCACAGATAATGAGACTATGGACTCAGGACCTAGAGACTGTCCAAATAGGTCAAGAAGGTCTCTGAGGCTGTTTAGAGGACTGGGTACAGAACGCATAAAATGCCATGCGTTTGGTCATATTTCTGCTAACTGTTCCCTAAATGATGAACCAATTCAATATGATAATTCTTACTTGGAAAAACGCATGTGTCTTTTTGCACAGGTGGCATGTACTTCAACATGACAGGGACGCATGTGTAATTTCAGTTGATGGAAAGCCAGTTACGTCTCTGCTAGATTCTGGTAGTGTGGTGACATTAGTCAAAGGTGATTGTGTGAATCCCGCAAAGTTACACCCTAACACTATTGGGGTATTTGCATACATGGTGACACACGTGACTACCAGACTGCTGTGGTTGAGAATGATACCCCCTGGGGCATGGTGACACATTCAGTGGGGGTGGTACCCTCACTGCTTCATGAAGCCCTAGTGGGGAGAGATTTTCCGCACTCATGGAGTTTATGGGAATACAGAAGCAGTTGGGAGGACAGAGCTCCCCCTGCTTAGGAAAGACAGTAACTCACTCCGGACCTTTTTGATTACAAAATTGAAAGGGAAACTGTTGGCATGTCCGAGGAAGGAGAATATCCTTTCCTGCAAACTGATGGTCTTATGGAGAGATTTAACAAAACGCTTAAAAGCATGTTAAAAAAGGTGGTGGACAAAGATGGGAGAAATTGGGATTTCTTGCTGCCATAACTCATGTTTGCCATACAAGCGGTACCTCAGGCATCTACAGGTTACTCCCCTTCTGTATGGTAGACATCCCAGGGGATTGCTAGATGTTGCAAAAGAAACGTGGGAGGGAGCGACCGCGCCTTATAGAAGCGTCATCAAGCATATCTCACTGATACAAGATAGAATTGCTGCTGTCATGCCGCTTATGTAGGAACATATGGAGCAAGCCCAGGGGCCCAGAGAAGGGTTTATAGTCGGGTGCCAAGACACGGGTCTTCAGCCCTGGTGATAGAGTGCTGGTACTAGTCCCCACAGTTGAAAGTAAATTCCTAGCAAATCTCTTGAAACCTTGGAAGGACAGAAAGACTTTACTGGCAATGCCAACCCCCCAAAAGGACATGTCCCCTGTGACTCTGGAAATACCCATAACTGAAACCTTGTCAGTGGCCCAACAGAAGGACATTAAAGTATTTGTGAGTAAGAATAGAAACTTTTTTTTCTCACCTGCCCGGACTGACCACAGTTATACAGCATGACATCAAAAAATTAAGTTGCGCTTCAATTGATCAAAATCATATAATGCAAACCCATTGGGGTAAGCAGGGTAATTACTAACGCTCTTCTTTTCCTCAATGAATAAGAGTACCAAATTCCAAACTCCAACTAATTGAACACAATAGCATATGTTAAAATGAAGCATAAGACTTCCGGTTCCGGCGCCTCATGAGCCAGGAGTAGCGCGCGCGGCTCCGCTCCCCTCAGGCTTAATACCGGCACACAGAACGGGAATCGGCAAACCCCACATACCGGGTGAGACAGGGGAACATACTCAGACCCGGATGGAAAAGTTTTTAACCGCTCCGCGGTCAGATTCGGCCGCTCAGGAGCGGCCAAACATTGTGGGACAGGCGCTTGGGTGTACCAAGATGGCCGCCGCCACGGAGCATGCAGCTCACTCTATGGAAATACAGGCCCCGGAGTCCCATAGCACAGAAAATTCGGACGAATACGCTAAAATTGCACAAGCAGTGGCTGCCTTACTACTCCCCAACATCTCCCAGGTGGTAGATTCGGCTGTGCAAACAGGCATGTCCCAGCTACGGAAGGAGCTGGGGGACCAGGCCCGCAGACTATCCGCAGCAGAAGCCAGAATATCAGATGTGGATGATGAGCTGTATCAGATATCAGGTACCATTGAAAAACAAGACAAAGCTTTCTCTGCCATACAGGAAAAGCTGGAAGACTTGGAGAACAGG
>BLSH010027767.1:43578-65562 GCA_018402905.1 Glandirana rugosa | reverse complement strand
GGGGGGGGGGGGGGTTGATCTACAAACAAAGAAGGCACATCTCCCTCCTCCATGTTCAATCATAACTATAAAAATGGTTTGAAATGTGTTCCTTCATTTAGACCTGGATATTTAGTAGCTTGTAAGGAATATATCCATCTCATTTCAAGCTGTAATAATTTAGTCTATATTTCCTCCCCGCTCGTTCACAGGAGCATGCTCCAAGGCAAAGAAGCCAAGTGATTTTAAATCAAAATTATGATAGAGGCCCATATGTTTGCTTATGGGCATTTCCATCAATTTTTAGAGATCAAGTACACAGAGGGGTTGATTTACTAAAGCTAGGGAGTGCAAAAACTGGTGCAGCTGTGCATGGTAGCCAATCAGCTTCTAACTTCAGCTTGTTCAATCAAGCTTTGACAATAAAACCTTGAAGCTGATTGGTTTCTGTGTGGAGCTGCACCAAATTTTGCACTTTCAAGCTTTAGTAAATCAACCCCTTGGTCTCTTATTCTTTTGTAGAAGGGGCATTTAGTTTTTCCCACATAAAAGGCTTTGCACTGACACTTCATAATGTACACCACACCTATCGTTTGACACCTGACTCTGTGTTTTGGTGTATATATGGTATTATTGGGAAGGGGGATGTTTTCACCCCTCAAGATGAATGAACAATAGTTACATCTGCCACAAGGATATGTTCCTGGAACCTTTGTTCCTGGTTGATGGTCATAACAATAATGGCATGCTACCAGCGTATATCTAAGGGATTTTGATCTTTTAATGTTATCTCTAGTAAAGGTTGGATGTACCCACTGACTTTCTGATCTGAAATCAGTAGGTACCAGTATTTTTTGTACATACCCCGGACCTTGGCATGCTGCCTGTTGTATCTAGTGATTATTCTCGTGGTTGAACCTTTGGTAGTTTTTTTAGATTTATAGATCAGGGTGGATCTATCTTGGGTCTTAACCCGATTGTAGGCTTTCCTGAGACAGGTCTTACTGTAGTCTCTTGCCAGAAGACAACCATGTAGGGCATCTGCCTCCCTAGAGAAATCCATATCCGTAGTACAGTTACATCTGAGTATAAAATACTCTGCATTAGTTGTTCCGGATGCGTGGCTTCAATAGTCTTGGTTACCTGAATCATGAATGCCCAAATGTTGGGATTACCCTGAAAAACTGGGAATGATTTGGTTTTTGGTTTGTATGACTTCGGAAGAAAGAAAACAGGTTTATCTGAGGGGGTTGAAACAGGGTTGTTCATCCCTCACGGAATGTCTCCTTGTTCCTCCTCACCCTCCTCCCCTGTGTTGCCCTCCTCTCAGAGTTCCATGAAATCCTGAAGGGCTCTTAATTCCTCTATAGTGGTGTTTTCCAGTACTGAGTTGTCAAAAATAGGGGTTTCTGAATAGGTGGAGTTTTTATCATATAATACTTTGTACATAAGGCGTCTTGCAAACAAGTGCAAGTCCTTTACAAGCTCAAATTGATCAGCCTCCTGATCCGGACAGAAGGTGAGGCCAAGTTTCAATACCTCATCCCTCGATATACGGTAGGATGACAAGTTAATAATATCATATTTGTCCCCGCCGTCCAAAGTTTGGGGGCTGGGCCAACCAACTTTGGGGTCTGTGTAGATTGTTTGGAAGTTGTTTGACTTGGGATCCCTGACTTTTTGCCTTCCCCGTAGATGTGGAACCAAATATCGCTGCTGTACGTACGTCTGGTTGTGAACCAAGCGTGTAAGTGCGTAATTCGCTTACCTGATGAGAACTCTGAGTGACTGATTTTGACATAACAGTGTTACTTCCTGACAGTGAAGAGAGTGACATAAAAAGGTTACTTGTAGAATTCCCAATCAATGGTGTGCCCATTGCTGTGTGATTGTGTGTTCGATGAGAATGTCCTTGTTTTTCTTTAGTAGGAATGTGTGTGTTTTTTAGGGTGTCCAGATAGGCTATTTTCTCCATCATTTTTCCTTTTCTTGGACATGGCCTCCCAGGCTTTACTTACGCTTGGTCCTACTTTCCTGATATTGGGGAATATCTGGATGCGTAAACCCCAGGGGGCCACTTTATTCTCAATGTATTTATCAAAGTACTGTTTATGCCAAAATATTCTAGTCTTTTTTTTCTACCAATCTTTAAAGTCTTAAGAAGAATCTGTCTACTTCAGCCTCTGGTACTGCACTCTTCGTTATGGCTTGCTAAACCTCTGATACAAATCCCTCCCACGCTTGACCACAATAGGCAGACATTCTAGAAACTCCCAAGAGTTCCAATGGTAAGGGGTTGAAACTACTAAACCGCTACAGATATTTGACCAAAAATAATCTACTGACAATATTTTAAATGATAAGCTATTACAGTTTCAACATAATACAAACAATGAAGAAGGGTATATACACCACAATCAAAAGATATATCCTGATTATTAGATGCTGGGCCCAACCACACCTGGTTGTCTTTGGGTGTTTAGACTACCCTGGATAAATGTTTAGTTGGAGTCCTGTGAAGCATGAGTTATTGACACACTCACCAAGCAGGTAGGTCAACTAGAGAAGACTTTCAGTACAAGTGTGCTTTGGAGGTTCAGTAGGGCAAAGGGTCCCTACAGACCTAATTGTGGGATATGTTTGTATTTACAGCCCCATAGGATTGGATGGGAAGACCATGTTTTCAGCGCTAAAAGAGTCCTCTGTACTTCCTCTTACATGGACATTCCTGTGTGACGTCCATGTAAGAGGAAGTAGAGAGGACACATTGCTGGATCCCGCAGCAGAGGAGGTATCATCTGTCATGGGGAACTGCCTTTTCTGAACATTGGAGGATTGGGTATTATCATCTATGAGTACGATCCTTTAAGTGTTGGTTTGATAGCCACCTGGTGCTTTTGCTACAGGGGGAGAAGTTACCATCCTAGGAGCCATATAGCGCTGCTTTAATTACTATCTGGTAAGGAGTTTGGCTGCTCACGGTGGTGTGGTGTGTCATCCTTTCCATGCTGAGTGTCGGTGTTGGGATCTCCTTCAGCTTCCCTTTTTTTTTTTTTTTAGCTTGCCTTTTTTAATCATCAATTTTGGACTCTTTTAGCACTGCATATTTGGATACATATGATAACTGCTTGAATGATCAATCAAGACTATGCTAGCTGCTGTTTTTTAGATGTAGCGCAGATTTTTATATATTATTTTGGACAATTAATCACCCATGCCTGCTAACGGTGACCTGGGAGATTTTATTGCTGCTGTTCATGTGTGAACACACACACATATATATATATATATATATATATATATCTCTATATATATATATATATATCTCTATATATATATATATATATATATATATATATATATATATATATATATATATATATAACAAAAGACTATTACCATGTCATCTATTCTTTTTATAGTGGCTGTGTGGATTTCACTTGACACTACAGCATCACCTGGTGTTTTATCATGCTTCCCACACCTAATATGAGGCTACGATAGTAGTGAGTAAACAAAAAAAAAAATTTCTCCCTGCATTATTTTATAGAATTGAAGATATATTATCTCTACTAACATAATAGGTTTATGTAGACTTATTTGATTTGCTTCATTTTATGTTTTAGACTCTGTCTCACGGTGTCTGCTGTGTGTACAGCCCCCTGTGAGGACAGATATATACTTATATGCCTCTCTGTGGGTGACTTTGGCACATACAGTGGGGCTGACCTAGTGGATGCGTGTAGACTCTCTGGATAGACCCCTTTCAATGTTCAGCCGAATTTTGTTTTTCACTACTTCATCACTTATGAGATAGGAACCGCATTTGTTAACCTTTGACAGTTCTTGTGTTAATGGAGGGATGTACCCAATAACTAATTTGTTGCTTTATTTTAGTTATATACATTTTGTTGGTATATAATGTAAGTCTCTTGTTTTTTTGTGAATTTAACATGCTAATGTTTGTTTACCCAATAGTCATTCTTACCACATCTCTTGTCTGAAGAAGCCTGTATGGCAAAACATGTCATAAGAGCGTGAACAAGTGCGATACAGATAGACCCATGAATGACGATCACTTATCACCTATTTATACATTTCTGTATTAATAAAAATACTGTTTTTAATTGATATTGGTGCTAATTTGTACCTTTAAAGTCCCGCATCTCCCTATTACTTTCTGTAAATTCTACTATATGGGATGTAGGTGTCATTTTAATGGTCCTGGACTCACCCACACAATATAACTAAGCATGGAGGAGGACTGGACCCCAACAACAGGCAGGCAGCATGGAGGAGGACTGGACCCCATCAACAGAAAGCATGAAGGAGGACTGGACCTCAGCATCAGACAGCATGGAGGAGGACTGGACCCCAGCATCAGGCAGCACGGAGGAGGACTTGACCCTATTACCAGGCAGCATGGAGGAGGACTGGACCCCAGCATCAGACAGCATGGAGGAGTACTTGACCCCATCAGCAGGCAGTATGGAGGAGGACTGGACCCCAGCAGCAGGCAGCATGGATAGTGGCATAGTTGTATGACCAGAAGAACATTTCTGGGTTTTTTTTGGCTTAGATACTGGAGTCCTGTAGTAATTGCATGGTGCTGAGCAGAGTGTAACGTAAAAGCAGTAATAGTACTGGGGAGCATAGAGGGAAGAGTAAGAGAAGTACAGTAAGAGGTCTGATAGGTTGCTATGGGTAACGATACTGCATGGGGAGCCTTCAATGGATTAGATACAGAGGAAGTGTGGTTACAAATAGCAGAGTACTGATCTAGATGAGGTAAAGAACACCCAGTAGCAGCTGTGGTTGCTAAGGGTAATGAAGGAAGGGATTCTGCATGTTTAGCTGGAGATCTGACTTTGTGTGAATCATTTAACACTGGGGATTGTAGAAGAGACAGAACTAAGATCAGTTTGTCTTTCCTTTGCTTAAATTGCTCAATTAAAAAGTGCACAGCGGTAATACAATAGCACCTGTTGTGAATAGGCTGAATACGGCTGGAAAAAAAATGTACAATGTTTCAGCAGCCATCCCAAAAATCCAGCCTGAAACATAGTAAAAGGAGGAGTGAAAACATCATGGCCCGGAGAGGTGACCATAAATAACAATTCAGAACAGACCCGAACCAAAGGCTGTGAAGATCTGCCATCATCAACTAAAGCATGTGCTGTTAGAATGCTTGCCAACAGTTCCTCATTAGTGAGGTCGCACCAAATAAAGTGACAAAAATTTTAATTTTCTTCTCCAAATTGCACACAAAAAAGCTGCATTCAAAGCATCTTGACTCAAAGCAAATGGCTCCCAGTTTCCAGGTGTAGTTGATCTGGTCATTAGTGGGCAACAGTGTTATGTCAGAAATCAGCAACTGGGAGAACATTTGGAACTGATTACTGGGGCCTTCTGGCCCATAGGAGACACATGCTGGTGGACACTGGTGCTGCAGCAACAAGCCCAGAACACCACAGTGCTACCAGCAGGCAAACTTAGTCCTAACACAGAGGGAAGAAAAAAAACCCACAGATACCCATCCCCAAACTTTCCTATCCTCCCAGAAAACCCAACCCCAAAAACACCCAAAGAGAGATAGACAGAGGACCAATAGAGAGAGGATCATGGGGGATAATATAATATAGACACAGGCTGAAGTATAAGCCCAACACATTAGGGCTCAATATAAACAGTTTACATCTGAGAACATATAATACTGAACAAGCATCAGATAGAAATGGGCATCGATAATCCTACCCTCAACAAAATGGGCACTTGTCAAACTATTCCATTTATAGACATACCTGAACATGCTAATTCCAGAGCCAATATAGTAGGTAAAACCCTTCTAGGATGAAAAAACTCATAAAAAAACAACTGCCGAATATTGTTCAGATGATGGGGTCTTGCCTCATGTCCTTTCTAAGACTTACAACCTACTGATCACCCCTCGGGAAGATCACAGACTGCTATGCTTAATAAAATGGGAATCTGATCTGGCCCACACTTTTTCACCAGACCAACAAACTAACATTATCAGACACTCCCTTAAATTTTCAATTTGTAAGAGGATCCAGAAAACCAATTTTAAACTTCTGATGTGGTGGTACCACACGCCATCTCTATTGCATAAATTCTTTAATATTGTTGGTCCTGTCCCAAGCTCGACCATTTTTGGATGGAGGTTTGGAGAATTGTTAAAAATTTCACTGACTATGAGGTTTCTGATGATCCGACATTTTTTCTTCTACATGTCTCGGTCATTCCAGTAAAAATGTACAAACAATCAATTATTCATTACCTTTTGAATGCTGCCAATTCCTGCATTCCCTCTAACCGAAAGCGTCCACAGCCCCTGACAATTGGTCTTTGGCTTAATAAAGTGGAGGAAATAAACAAGATCGAGGACTTGGTCCTCATATCGCAGCATAAACATCAAAAGTACTCTAAAACCTGGACATTATGGAATCTGTTTGTCTACTCTGAAGAAGGTAAAGCTCTGTTTGAATCATGAATTTGTTGATTGTAAGCTGCTTCTGACCAATGTTGCCAACCTCCCGCAGCGTTTTTACTGGCAAAGCATGGAAAATTTACTGGCAGAGCACATTTTTTTACTGACAAACTGAAAAATAACGGAACTCCTATTAAAATCTAAGACAATTTATATTTAAATCCAACATGGAAACACTGACAATACCCATATCAAGTAATTTGCCTGGTTTAGACTTAAAAAGTCAGCACAGCGTGACAAATTATCAGACCCTGATATTTATAGACAGTTGTAAAAATCACTGATTTTTACAAACTGCCAGTAAATTTACTGGCGGTTGGCAATCCTGCTCGTGTGTTCCACCTTCAGGCTACCTTCAGCCCCACCCCCTCCTCTTTCTTTTTTTTACCCTCTCTTCCCCTGCTACCCTTCCACTTTACCTTCTCTCTTTTCTCTGTCTTCTCTCAATTTCTCAGTACACACCTAGTTATTTTCTCCCTATTGGGTTTAATTAAAAAAAAACGGTAGGGCAGTCTTATGTTTTCCTTGTGGGGACCAGTCTAAATAGGGAATTTCCCCTCTAAAGCCTCTTGAAGGTATTGTTGCATGCATATTTGGCAGACATATTTGTACACTCTGGAAACGTGTGATTTATTGTTTATATTCAGTCTTCATTTATTGGTTGATTTATGACTGTTGTACCACTAATTTTATAACAAATGCCTTATTGAGTGGACTTGCCTTTCTGTTGGAAAATAAAATATTTGAAAAAAAAAAACAACTATTACGCCAATAGATCGATGTCTAAATTATAGAAAAATTAAGAAAAACCACCAAAGGAACCAAATCCAAGATTCAGTAAGACTAGATATAACATTATCCCCAAGAATGGCTAACAAGAAAATGGCCAACTTATGCATATGCAGAACAATTTGGATCACAAAGAACTTTAACAAAAGAAAAAAAAAGTTACCACATCTAATTGATAATGCCAAAAATAATGCACCAAATTTGTATTTTACTTTATTTCATAAAATCTGCATTTTATAATTCTGTAATACTGTATGCAGGCAGTACATTTGTGTTTTTTTTTTTTTTTTTTCAAAGCTGCCTAATAGCAAATATTTAATCGCTGCATTGAAAGATTAACAACTCTCATTCGGGGTGGTAATATGCACAGGTTGAACAAGAAAGGTCACTTAAAAACAGCATGCTAAATGCAGAGGTAATTATTTCTAAACTAACGGTGCCAGCAAGGATGCTTACCCACTGTTCTCCAGCTGATATTACATCTGCCCATACTAATCCCTCCTTTCAGCCCTTCCTGCCCTAATGTGCTTCCCACAGACAAAATCCCAGCGTAAACAAGGCACAGGTCTGTAGCAAAAATATAATAATAGAATAGCAAATACAAAGTTAACACTTGAAAATTGCCAATTACAATGTTTTCTTTCAATGCTGACAGCAGCTATAAAAAGATGTTTTTTTTTTTATTCCTGGAGTGAAAGGGTTAATGTTTAATGCCAGCCTCTGAGGCTGCAGTAAAACTGATGAGTGAAAATCATAAAAGTGTCAGAGTAATGGAATTCACGGAAAAGGTAAAGGAAGGTGACAATGGGGTCAGTCTTCATTAATACTTTTCTCGGTAACATCTGAAAAAGGTTAAAGTGGAATATTCGGGGCACTGTATCCTGTCAAGGGTAAGGTGACATATTCCATGTGCACAGAAAATGGCAACAATATTAAATAATTTTAAAAGGAGTACAAAATGTGTTTATTGTAAAAGTAAAAATTCAGAAAAGGATTTATCTTGAATAGCATGGATTCTGCAATCCAGTAGGACACACAATACACAGATTTCAATAAATTGGGTTCAGTTTAATGTGTTCCTTTAATTAAAAAGTGACAAGTAAAATCATGGCCGTCTTTAAGGCAGGGCAAAAGGGGAAGCTGCCCTGGGCCCCATCATTGTTTTGGGGCCCAAAGCAGCTGCCTCATACTTGCCAACTATCCCAGTTTAAATTCCCTTGCCCTTTGAAGTTTTAGTCTCGTGCTGTGTCCCAACATTTCAGTGTGAAGTTCTGTTACTAATGATGCCCAGCTCTGATTCACCTGCAGACCTTGTGTTTACATGTAAATAACCAGCATTGATATGTAAATAGTGACGGTATTAATATGTAAATAGCTGTGGACCGACAGCATTGATATGTAAATAAAGGGGGCATCCATATGTATATTATGCCCCCCTGAGGTCATATCCACCATCACTTCTGCTGAATGCTGCCCACTAGGAAGGTAAATGGGCATGCTAGAAAGTCCTGCCTACAACTGTGATCATTAAGCCTACCAACATCCTGTTACCTGCAAAGGTAAGCAAATTGCCCCTTACATTGGTGGTCAGTGTAAATCCTCCTTACATTGGTGGTCAGCGTAAATCCTCCTTACATTGGTGGTTACTGTGAATGCTCCTATTACATTGGCGGTCAGTATAAATCCCCATTACATTAGTGGGGGGCCCAAAAAATGTTTGCCCAGGGTCCAATCAATATTAAAGACAGCCCTGAGTAAAATACATTGTAAGCTACACATACTATAGTAGTGCTATACTTGGTTCAGAAAGTCTACTCATTGCAGCCCCCTGTGAGACAATTCTGTGATGAATTGGCAAAAAAAAAAAAAAAATTGAAAATGGCAAAAATATTAAATAATTTTAAAAGGAGTACAAAATGTGTTTATTGTAAAAGTGAAAATTCAGAAAAGGATTTAGCTTGAATAGCATGGATTGCACAATCCAGTAGGACACACTATACATGGATTGCAATAAATTGGGTTCAGTTTAATGTGTAAGCTACATCCAGTAGGACACACAATACATTGATTTCAATAAATTGGGTTCAATTTAATGTGTTCCTTTAATTAAAAAGTGACAAGTAAGCTTTATTGTAAGCTACAAATACTATAGTAGTGCTATACTGGGTTCAGAAAGCCTACTCGTTGCAGCCACCAGTGAGACGATTCTGTGATAAATTGGCAAAAAAAAAAGAAAAAACAGAAAATGGCAAAAATATTAAATGATTTTAAAAGGAGTACAAAATGAGTTTATTGTAATAGTGAACATTCAGAAAATGATTTAGCTTGAATAGTATGGATTGTGCAATCCAGTAGGACACGCAGTACATGGATTTCAATAAATTGGGTTCAGTTTAATGCATTCCTTGAATTAAAAAGTGACAAGTAAAATACATTGTAAGCTAAAAATGCTATAGTAGTGCTATACTGGGTTCAGAAAACCTACTCATTGCAGCCCCCTGTAAGACAATTCTGTGACGTGTAACCTTAATTAGAGTTGAGCGAACCCGTGGATGTTCGAGTTCGGTGTGTTCGGCCGAACTTCGGAAAAAAGTCCGGATTCTGTACCGAACTTGACCCGAACTTTACCGAGAACCCCATTGAATTCAATGGGGACCCAAACTTTTCGGCACAAAAATGACTGTAAAAGAGTCCTGGAAAGTGCTAGAGGGCTGCAAAATGATTTTAGAACAATAATCTGTCCCTTACAGCAACAGCAGGAACCTGACCCTATAGAACTAGAAGATGATTTTAGAACAATAATCTGTCCCACTAAGCAGTAGACTCTACCTAGTCCAGTCAGATCTTTCTGTAATGCAGGATGAGATCTGCAATCTGTCCCTAAAAGCAGTAGTAGTAGTAATCTCTACCTATCTATCTATCTGCAATCTGTCCATAAAAGCAGTAGTAGTAGAAATCTCTACCTATCTATCTATCTGCAATCTGTCCCTCACAGCACCGGCAGCATCCTCTCCCTACAGTACCCAGAGAGCGACATGCAGCACTAAGTGACTCCAGCTTATAAAGAGGCTGGGTCACATGATGCACTGGCCAATCACAGCCATGCCATTAGTAGGCATGGCTGTGATGGCTACTAAGGGCAAACCAGTGAAATGCTTGTTGATTGGCTGCCCTGCAGCTATTCAACATGCGTGATCAAATACCTGAACCCAGAACTCGAACCCGAACTTTTTTTCAAATGTCCGGGTTCGGGTCACGGACACCCCAAAGTTCGGTATGAACCCGAACTTTACAGTTCGGGTTCGCTCAACTCTAAACTTATGTTGGTTGAAACATCCTTAGACCCAGCACCATTCCAGACCCATCCCTCTAGTCTGCCTATGTGTGCTTACCCAAAAAAAGTCCATTTCCACTTGTCATTAAAGATAACAATTGAATAATAGTTTCATTTTATTAAACATCTGCAAGATGGCTGCAATCATGTTTCATGCACTCCTCCCAATGAACCACCACCTCCATGATGTATTTCACCACAAAGTGGCTTGATCACATGTGATTATAGCTGCAGCTAACTCATGGATGTTTGAATAAAATGCAGAGTTTGAAGTGTGGCTTTCATTTAACTATTATCCTTAATCTTATATTACACTGTGTGCAGGCAGGGTTGCATCTGATATTGTAAAGTGTAAATTCTGGAACCATGGAACACATGGGAAAATATTTTCACTGGCTAAGAATAAAAGTCATCTAGAAAATGGGGTGCTGGCATCTGTAGAAATGTAACCATAGCCAGGAACAAACAGTATGCTAAATAATTACAGGTAGGTCTGACTACAGTGTGTGTTTGATTTTGTAGGACTGTGTTGCTTGGCCTTCCTCTAGTAATATTATTTGGTATATTATGTTCCAAAAGTATTTAGCACTACCTTTTATGGTAGTGAACTTGCAGTTTTAGATAACTATAGAAAGACCATATTTGATGTTGCATTTGCATTTTAATTGTGTTTGTTTGACGAGAAGTGCAGGTCAATATTTTGTTTATTATGTTTTAAAAGCTTATATTTTAACCAGTCAGTAGTTCCTTTATAGGAGGTAGTTCAATTTGTTTAACATATTGTATGACAAATAGTGCTGGAGTAAAAATGAATGTTGAATTGTTGCAATACTGCTGGATAGCCATAACTCTCCCATTCCTCACACACTTCTGTTTTATGTATCTGTCACTGGTTTCTCCTCCACGGACTATGGTTGCCTGTATTGCAAACTCATCAAAAAATGCAATCCTAGCTGGTAGCAAGCCCTTTAACAGGATCAATAGTTCACTTTTTTGTTTGTAAAGAAACCATAAAATAGTAATAAGAAACAATCAGCAAGCTGGTGGTCAATTTTCTGTGTATAGAGGGCCAAAAGTGTGGCCCCTGAGCCCTGACACCACCAGAGGGCCACATATGATATACATAGTGAATGTAATGCTATGTAAAGCTGTTAGAGACTGCACGTGTGCAATATGAGATAGTCAAAGACTAAAAGCATGCTACAAGAGATAGAGATTACAACTGTAAACATACCAGTTGTTGACTAGAGACAAATTACATGAGATTTCTACACTGTTCTATAAAGCCCCGTTAAAATTACATGGACCACATTTAACGGTTGCCCATGCAGGGTGTTTTCACCATCAAAAACACAGCAGAAAAAAACATACCAAGCCACTTGGCTTCCTCTCTTTAGCAGCACAGTTTCTTAGGCCTTGAACCTTGGCCTTTAGGCTTTTAACTGGTCCCTCAGACCATCTCACATTGTACCTCTGTGCATATATGTCCATTTCTCAGCTCACTCAGCTTTCCTGACTCCCTTAGCATTTTTATTCACAGTCCCCTGCTGCACAGGCAAACTCTTTAGACTCTTGGTAAGGGTTCTCCTGACACTCTACACTCTTTAAATCCCCTGAGACCTCTAGATTCCTTCAGTCTTGTTGACTTGCCTAGTAATCTCGACTCTCTCGGTCCCCCAGACTCGTATTGCTGTCTCGACTCTCTCAGTCCTCCAGACTCGCATAGTTGTCTCGACTCTCTCAGTCTTCTGGACCAGGAATGTCCTGTCTCCAGCATGAAATATTGTCTCTTGAGCAGAGCACACCTGTCTTCTAATAGGAAGCTCTGAGCTGTGCCCAAGACTGCCATTGCAACAGGTGAGCACACCTGCACACTCAGCCTGATGGTCTTCTGCAAACCTGGACACTGGGTTGGAGACTTCTACCGTCCCAAAATACTCTGACATTTTTCAATTCCAGGACTTAATCTAGGAATACCAAAAACCCAGAGAAAACCAAAAGATCAGTTTTCTCTGCTCTTGATATCCCGGGATCACCACTGACAGCAGATGAGTCATGGTGGATACCGACTCCTTAACAGCCAGCTATTCACTGGACCACAACTTATTTAACAAATGCTTTTATTTACATTTTTAAGCAAATTAACTTTTAACTAGGTTTATGTGATATTTACCAAACATTTCTTTTTTTTTTTTCAGTAAATACCGCATAAACTTATAGTGAATTGAGGTTTTCAATATTGCCTGTGATATTTGGATACATGACCCAAATATCACATGCAATCTCATTTAGTGAATTGAGCCTAATGTTTAAATTTACATATCACCAACAGCATTGTTTAGTCTGGTTAAGCTGCACCTTTTAGGCCCTATTAACACCTGAGCATTTTGGAGCTTGAAGCTCCAAAATGCTCAACAAACCAAATTTCATTGTTTTCAATGGCCCATATTCACATCTCAATGTGTTTGTCACCTGTAACAGAATTCCTGTTGCTCAAAAAAGTACATGAGCTTCATTTCAGGTACATTTGAGAGTTTCTGGCCCCAAAGACTTCACAAAAAATGTGCCAAAACACGACACGTGCATTTCGTTGCACGGTTTATGGCCAAAAAACAGGTCTCCACCCCCTATTCTCCTCCCTCTTGTGCTTGCTATTGGCTAAAACAATAAATCTTGAAGTGTGAATACATATGTAAACTGTTTGTAATACACTTCTAAAATACCTAAAAACTCTAAAACCAAAATGCCTGAAATTGTTCTAAAATCGCTCTGCTCAGGTGTAAATGCAACCTAAGTCTGGGTTCACATATATGTGGCTCCGGTTTTGGTGCATAGTCCAGTGCGGTTTCCATTCAGCGGTTCGGGTGCGCACAGGACCCTCTTTTAATTCGCACCGCAACCGTCCCTCATATATGCGAACCGGGCTCCATTGAAAACCAGTCTGGTTCACATGTTATGGATGTAGTTCAAAACAGATTTGCATACATACAGCCTTAGAGAAAGAACATGTGTGCTTGAAACAACTGCTTGGGCATATTATGAAGGTACCGGTATGCTTTCATGTATGATGAATGTAAAGTGTTAATACATAAAATGCTAAATACATACCAAATAATTGTTGGAAACTGAAAAAATATAAACTTTAAAATTATTTCCGAAAAGTTTTATGTTGGCAAGTCTTTGTAAATGACTCAGCCATCTGTAGTTTTTAAGGTTGACTGACTGCCCAGCACTAGGATCATTTTGCGCTACCCTCACAATCTTGTCTTGCATGATACTGGTTGAAAAATGTTTGCATCTTCCCCCCCTTTCAGGCCTAATATAGCATTCAGTGTATGTGTCCTGACTAATTTGTAAATTTATTTTCAAGATAACATTATGACACATTTCCATCACTAACTGGCAACTTGACATCGTTTAGTAACATCTTGACATAATATCAGATACTCATATTGCGCAATTTATGAAGTAATTGATTCTCCTATGTGACATTAGTATAATTTTCTGGCAGATATCCAGTTAGTATGCACAAATATATTCTTCTTTAGTTTATATATTATTTTGAAATGTCCCACAGGAGCTCATAAATATTATACATTTCCTACTAAGTAGTATAGATATGTAAATTGAAAATGTAGAATGGCATCCAATGTAATTTCCTTATTGCAATGCAAGTCTCTATATTAACCCTCTTTTTTAAAAATGTGAATATATTTAGCCAAAGCACACTGTGCCATTTATGAACCCGTGTTTACTTGCATGTCATGTAGACCCTCACATTTGCCACTGAATGTGTTATAAAGAGCACTAAAACTAAATTGTTTAAGGAATCCAGGTATAGCATTTGGTGGCTTGAGATTTCTTTAACGTTACAGATCACTGAATCTGCCTGCTTAGGTTTGAAGAGCAATTTGTTAAACTGGATTAAAATATATTTTGTAGAAAAATGAAACTGGTTGTTTAAAAAAAAAACCTTCAATTTACTATATTTAACTTAAATAAAAATGCTATTACATTTAAAACAGTTTTTATAAATATGAATACTGTTCTTATTACTAGCAAAATTATACCCAATCCAGAATAGGCAAGGTTGGGGATATTGCAAAAAAAAAAAAAAAAAACACCAACAAATTAGAAGTCAGCAGCTACAAATACTGTAGCTGCGGACTTATATTAGGACACTTACCTGTCCAGGGATACCGTGATGTCGGCACCCCAGCCGAGTTTTCAATCAGCCCTTGGGTGTTGCCATTCCTTATAAGGGAAATCGGTAGTGAAGCCTGTGCGAAGCGCACTGTGCTTGGTGGCGGGAAGGGGGAGGGGGCTGAACATACGCGGGACCTTGCTGCGGTGAAAACTCCCAGATGTGGAGATGGGTACCTGCTAAAAACAGGTAACCACCCCCCTTTCCCCCCGAAAGGTGCCAAATGTGCTTTAACCTCTTAGCGCCTTTAAGGGGTTTATGATGCTGGGCGGCTGCGTGCAGCTTAACACAGCTGAGTCTGTCAATCACAGGCTGTATGCTGAAGATCCCTCCCCTATCACTTTTTTTGGTGTCAGGGAAACTATAGCAGAGGAACGACACAGCAGACAGAAATTACTTTTAGTGCTCTTAACTGAGACAAGTACTGTAGAAGGATATACTTTACTCATGTTTCATGTCTGATGTTTACAGCCACTTTAACTTAAAGTGGTAGTAAACCCATGCATTTAACAGGTTAAAAACCAGTCACATTTCCGGCATGTGCCGGAAATGTAACACTCCCATTGGTTGTGCTCTAAACCAAACTGTCAAACCATCCAATGGCTGGTGTCATAGCTGATCACATGTGCAGCATCATGGCAGTTGTAGATCAAACAGAGACCAAGATGGCAGCTTCCCTGGCTGAAAATGATAGGAGGGTTTACTACCACTTTAAAAATTCTTCCTCAACACACTTCATTTACATATATGTGCTGAACCTTGTTATTTAATGTGGATGTGTACTTCTGTACATTGCTGAGACATGCTTACCAACCACCAACGGCAAACCTACGGCTACCCCCCTTTTTTTTTTTTAATGTGGAACACTCGCTGTCGTTATTCTCAGAAATGTTTTAATTTATTCACAAATTCTCTGTTTTACAATCTTTCTATATTTTACAATGCCTTTCAATACATTTCAATACATTTACTGTTGTAATATACAGTATGTAATCCCATTATCATACCAGGAAGTTATTCAAAATATATTATTTTAAGGCCTTATGCACACAGGACGTTAAAAAACCGTTATAAAAACATCAGTAGCTTTGTAGTGGGGTTTTCAGCTTCTTTCAGTGTTATTGCACTAGGTTTTTGAGCAGTAGCGTTTTTTTCCCCTCAATTGATCAAAAACATCCAAAAACATTGGTGAGCTGCATTTTTGAGCAGTAGAAGTCATGATTTTTTTTTTACAGCTCAAAAACACCCCAGCCAAAAACGGTTGATAACAGCCTGTGTGCAATAACACATAGGATAACATGATGGTAGGGTTGCCACATCATCCCTTTAATCCAGGACACATATTAATTACACAGGTTCTGTGGCTGATTAAGGTGGTAATTAAACTCACTTGGTGCCTTATCTGTATTAGATTAGCCTCAGAACCTGTGTGATTCATATGTGTCCTGGATTAAAGGGATGGTGTGGCAACCCTACATGATGGGGAGTTTATTGACTGTAGGAAAAAACATCTGAAGCTAAAAAACAGCAGCTGT
Organism: Glandirana rugosa; assembly: GCA_018402905.1. Taxonomy (NCBI): domain Eukaryota; kingdom Metazoa; phylum Chordata; class Amphibia; order Anura; family Ranidae; genus Glandirana; species Glandirana rugosa. Next base: position 49,213 of record BLSH010027767.1, on the reverse strand, counting down.
AAAAATGTCCATAATCGTCCTGTGTGCATGAGGCCTTATATTCTTGCCCGTTAAAGCTGAACTATAACCAAACAAACCAATTGTGTCCAATCACTTTTATGACTCATTTATCTCTGTCAGACAGCACAAGACACGATAAAGATGGACAAGATGGGGTTGGTTTGTTAAAACTGGAGAGTGCAAAATCTGGTGCAGCTGTGCATGGTAGCCAATCAGCTTCTAACTTCAGCGTATTCAATTAAGCTTTGACAAAAAAAAAACTGGAAAGAAAGAAGCTGATTGGTTTTTATGCAGAGCTGCACCAGATTTTGCACTCTCCAGTTTTAGTAAATCAACTCCAATATGTCCATCCTGCAAACATACCTCCCACCTTGTGAATTCGGAGGTGCACAATCTGCATTGTCACTGCATAGCAAGAGGGAAAGCAACACCCTGTGCAAAGTTTTACCTCTTTTACTGCATAACAGCTATTCACCAATATCATGTTTCAAGAGCACCAAGCACATGGGATGCTTTGTCAAATAGTCCTGTGTGCCCTGGAAATATAACCTGGTGCTGGCTATCCTTGCCACATTTTCTCTGATTAGCACTATTAGGCCTCATACACACGGACGTTTTTTGACGCCGGCGTTTTCTGGTGTTTTTTGCAGCTCTCCATGTTAGTCAATGGCCCCATAAAAACATCTGCATTTTTGAGCTGTAGATGGCGTCGGCGTTAGTGAGCTGAAAGTAGAACCCACGGCCATCGCGTTCTGAGGCTGTAACGTTTTGGCATTTTTTGACGCCGACGCCACAAAACGCCAACTAACGCCAACAAATGCCAACTAATATTGTACCGGCGTTTTCTGGCGTTTTTTTGACGCCGACGTTTTTAGGTTGAAAAATAGCAGAGGGATGAATTTTTTTTTAAAACACCTATTGACGCCGACGCTCACTAATGCTCACTGACGCCGATGCATAACGCCGAAAAACGCAGATTTTTTTTCCTTGACGTCGGGCCCGACGTTTTGCTTATTTTTAAAGATACGCCCGTGTGTATGAGGCCTTAGGTGATTGTTTAGGCTTTTTTTTTTACTTACTTTATCCTATGGTTCTCTAAAGGCTTTTCATTGCCATTGTGGCATTATCACATGGGTTCATCTTGGGATCTTCCGTCTGCCTGATGTCCTTAGAACTACATTTCCCATCTTACACTCTGGGCCAGTACATAAAAAAAAATGTGTCATTCACAAATTTAGAGGAGGAAGAGTTGAGCAAGGCCAGCCCTGTATATTAGAAAGTAGGAGAGTAATCAGCAATGACACACACCGCACTGTATATGACGACCAGGGTCGGGACAAGGGGTGGGCAGGAGGGGATGCTGCCCTGGGCACTGTGGTATCATGTGAGGTGGGGAGTGCCACAAGGAGATTGGGGGAGGGGATTTGTGTTGAAAGAAAGGAATTTGGGAGGCATCAGGGGTAGGGTTGCCACATCATCCCTTTTATCCAGGACACATATGAGTTACACAGGTTTTGAGGCTAAGTTAATGTAGATTTATTTATTTTATTTTATTTATTTATTTCTGGTGCTTATATAGTGCCATCAATTTATGCAGCACTTTACATATATACTGTATATTCACATCAGTCCCTACCCTCAAGGAGCTTACAATCTAAGGTGATAAGGCACCAAGTGGGTTTAATTACCACCTTAATCAGCCACAGAACCTGTGTAATTAATATGTGTCCTGGATTAAAGGGATGATGTGACAACCCTAATCAGAGGTAAGTATTGCTCTACGAGGGGAGATTTGGCAGTGGGGTGCTACGAGTGGTGATTTAGGGGCATTTGTGTTGGGAGGGGAAATGGGGGGGGGATTTGTACTAGGAGGGGGGATTTCAGGGGAATTTGTGCTGGGAGTGGGGTGTGTACTAGGAGGGGACATTTTAGTGGTAGAGGGATTGTATTAGGAGGGGTGAGTTTTTTTGGGGTGGTGCATTTGAGCTGGGGGGGGGATTTGGAGGATAGGGGATGCAAAGATTTGTGCTGAGAGGGGGGCGAGTATAGCATGGGAGATAGATTTGTACTGGAAGGAGGGGGAAGTTATGCTTAGGGGGTTAGCATGCAGATTAGTGCTCAGTGTTTTTGTGGGGGGGGGTTTTTGCTGACATATAATGCTCATAAATCTTGTGGGGGGTGAAGAGTAACATGTTCCCTGGGTGCTAGATAGACATGTGCACTGCCAAGAAATTTGTTAGTTTTCGTTTTAATCGTTTTTTTATTTTTTTCAAAAATTCAAAAATTTGAAAATTGTGGAAATTCAAAATTCGGAAATTCGAAAATTTGGAAATTCGAAATTTGAAAATTCGAAATTCAGTAATTCAAAAATTCGGAAGTAGACAATTTAAAAATCCAAAAATTCGTAAATCCGAAAATAAGAAAGAAAATCAAAAAATTCAAAATAACTAACTAATAACAACTATTAAATTATAGGTATTGAAACTTCCTTTCAAAATTTGCTGTTAGTGAACGTAACAAATTCAAATTTATCCAAAGTTACGAATTATCCGAAATAACGAATGACGCATCTAAACAAATGAAGCAGAACAAATTAGCAATAAATAATAATAATAATAAAACATTTTTATTATTATTGTTATTTATTATTATTAATTTGTTATGTTCCATTTGTTTAGATACATCATTCGTTGTTTTGGATAATTTGTAACTTCAGATAAATTGGTATTCATTGCGTTCACTAACCAAATTTGAAAGGAAATTCCAATATCTATAATTTAATCGTTATTATTAGATAGTTATTATTTCAGATTTTCAAATTATCGGATTTTAGAATTTTTGGATTTTCGTTCTTATTTTCGGATTTTTGTTCTTTTGAATTTGAGGATTTTTGAATTTCCGAATTTCGAATTTGAGGATTTCCTCATTTCTGGATTTCCGAATTTTCAGATTTCGGATTTTCAAATTTCAGAAAATTTGAATCTATGAATATTTGGAAAAATTCGGAAATTTGGATAGTTCCGAATTAACAACTTTGTCTAGATTCATTAAAAAACGAATTCGGAATGAAACAAATTGCCCATGTGTAGTGCTATATGACCTTGTCCTGGCACTGAGGATGACTGTGTAGTCCAAGTGGCAACCCTGCAGTGCTTTCACTGTAATCCAAAAGTGTTGTCACCCTGCTGGAAAAAAGGAGCATTGACTAGCAGAATCACCTGGTAGTTATGAATAAAGATAAGTATCAATAAAAACCATGCTTAGCATAGTTAGCATTGATACAGAAAGATTTATGCGCAGGATATTTATACTTTGCTCCCTCCTACTACTCTAATAGGGATGGTGCCTCTAAGGGTGTGCATCTAGTGGCTTTATCCACATAATGTACCTAAGTGCAACCCATACCCCAAACCTACTATATCCATTAAACTTAACCCTCAAGTCGTAAACCTAACCCTTATAGGTTTAGGCCTTAAAGCGGAGATCCACCCAAAAGTGGCACTTCCACTTTAAAGGAAGGTGACCCCCTGACATGCCAAAATTGGCATGTAATATTTTTTTGGGGGGGGACCGGGGACCCTGTTTTCACAGGGTCCCAGGTCTACTTCCTCTCCTGGTGCAGCGGAGCCGGAAGGAAGTCCACCTTCCCCCCTCCCTCTCGGTGTTCTTCTGAGACACGTCACAGGTCCCAGAAGATATGCCGGCCATTCACAAGGCACAGCGCGACTTGCGCATGCGCAGTGTGCGTCCAGCTTTGAAGCCAAAGCCAAGTGCCCACACTTGTGATGTCAGCGCTGCCGAGGGGAGGGGGAGAATAGCGATCCATTGGACGACCGCATTGCTGGAGCCTGGGACAGGTGAGTGTCCGATTGTTAAAAGTCAGCAACTACACTTTTTGTAGCTTCTGACTTTTAAATGGGTGGAACTCCACTTTAAAGTATATGAAACTTCGATCACAACAATCTCATTCAATCTTTAAAAAACTGTTTTCATTTTTTTGCAATCTGCATCTTTTTTAAGATGAATATCTGAAGATCTACAAAGTGTCACTGTGCAGTCACTTCCTGTTATATGATGACATTGCTCTGTCTCTAAATTGTTCCCCAGCACTGTCACCCTGTCACTCTCTCAATGGAGGCTACAAGTGACACACATTGCACCAGCATGTTCCACTGTCACCTTTAGGATGCCTGCTCTGAGAAATGAGGTGCACAGTTTCTGTTTACAAACAGAGCTTTACGATTAAGCCCCAGTAGGGGATGAAATGCATCAAAGGGGGGAAGTGGAAGGAGTATCTCTGTCACTACTGACAGAATAATAGTATTTGTGTGTAAGAGATCAGCAATGTGTGACTTCACTATTTTCATATGCAGACACGTGTCCTTTAACCTCAATGTTTATGTAGCCAATGCCCCCCTTAGGGGTGGCTAGAAGTTGTGGTTCACCTGATCACAGTACCCTCAATCACATCCATACTGCATCCGGAGTCATCAAACAGGCTGGTAATTTTGTTTTGTTTCTTTATTAGGGGATAAACTTGGATGGGTTAGGGGTGGTTATGGGATGCCCAAAAATCAAACAGTTCTTTACATGGGACTGCTATATACACTCGACAGTACATACACTTCTCCAAACTTCTCTCCAGCACTGACACTTGCTGACCGTTACAATCCTCTTCACTTCTCTCCTGCACAACACTTGCATCTCACAGGTGAGACCTAAAAGGATATTTATCAGGCCTCCAACATCTTTTCCCAGCCTAGCTAGCACATGGTGAAGCCTGCTGTAGTTGAAGCAGGGCCTCCAAATCACCCATTACAGATAGAGGCAAGTAGCCTCCAGAGTGTAGCAAAGTACTGAGTGCTTGCTGGCCTGATGGACTACTACTCCCAGCCCATCCTCTTCCATGCCCTGTCAGCTCCTCCAGCTGCGATGGCCTTCTCCTCTACCACAGTACCATAGGAATCCAATACTGGCTTCTGCATCCTTCCCAGGTTGTCTCTCACACCATTCCACTCCGGCATGCCTCTAACAGTTTCCCAGGGTATGTTGCTCACCGACATCATGACACCTGTAGTTCCACACTGGAGATCTCTTCCCGGATAGTGCTCCCTCCTGCTGTCCTTTCTGCTCTGCCTTGTGTCTGCCACCAAGATCTCTCTCCTCTTGGCTGCACCCAAGCACTCTAGGCTCGGGGTCACCCCCCACAGACTGGGAGCTTCCCCTGGCCACGACAGCTCACACTACTCCATCTCCAGACTTTCACCCTAACTTCTGACCTGGGTATTTAACCACCTCCCATCCGCGCCATAGCCGAATGACAGCTACAGCGCGCTCTAAAATGCCGGGAGGACATCTATAGACGTCCTCCCATTTGGCTCGTGCTGAGCGCGCTCCCGCTGGCGCGACCCGATGTCCGCCGGAGACCCGCGATCTCCTTGCAGAGAGGAGGAATGGGGAACCGGTAAACACGGCGGTTCCCCGTTCTGTGAGGGGGGGATGCCAGATCTACTGATCCCTGTCACTGGGATCAGTTAGATCTGTCATGCCCCCGTCAACCCCGCCCCCCCCCCGCCCCAACTGCCCCCGTACTGTCTAGATTGACTAGGGTCACTGTCCCTAGTCATCTAGACCG
>BLSH010027767.1:30923-43568 GCA_018402905.1 Glandirana rugosa | reverse complement strand
GCCAGATCTACTGATCCCTGTCACTGGGATCAGTTAGATCTGTCATGCCCCCGTCAACCCCGCCCCCCCCCCACAGTTAGAACACACCCAGGGAACATTGTTAACCCCTTCACTGCCCCCTGCAGGTTAACCCCTTCACTGCCAATGACATTTATACAGTAATCAGTGGACATTTAAATTTCTGATCGCTGTATAAATGTCATTGGTCCCAAAAAATTGTCAAGAACGTACGACATGTCCGCCCCGATATCGCAGTACCGATAAAAATCGCAGATCGCCGCCATTACCAGTAAAAAAAAAAAATAATAAAAACGCCATAAATCAATGTCCATAGTTTGTAGGCGCTATAACTTTTGTGCAACCCAATCAATAAACGCAGATTGCGAATTTTTTTACCAAAAATATGTAGAAGAATATATATCGGCCAAAACTGATGAATACATTTGTTTTTGTATTTTTTATTTTTGGATATTTATTATAGCAAAAAGTAAAAAATATTGGTTTTTTTTTCAAAATTGTGGCTCTTTTTTTGTTTATAGCGTCGATCAGAAATGACGCAGAGGTGATCAAATACCACCAAAAGAAAGCTCCATTTGTGGGAAAAAAAGGACTCAAATTTTGTTTGGGTTGCCCGCGCAATTGTCTTCCAAAGAGTGACAGCGCTGAAAACTGAAAATTGGTCCGGGCAGGAGAGGGGTTTAAGTGCCCAGTAAGGAAGTGGTTAAGGAGGCCTGCCCCCTGCCAATCCAGATGAGGGATTGGTCAGGGCTCCTTAGAACACCCCAGATGGCTACACTCCCCTCTCAGCTCTCTTTCCAGAAGACTCCACCAGCTTCTGGAAGGAAGTGGGAGGTCCTGGTGACCTCATCTGTGAATCACCAGTCCTACCTGAGCCACTCCCAGCCCAGAATCAAAACAGTCAGGCCTGACTAAATTTTACCTCTCCTAATAAAAATCTCTCACTACACCTACCTAGCGTGGAGGGCGCTACATTTAAAAGTAACCATAGCCCTCTTATGACCAGAGGTCACTGATGCCCAGATGCCATGACCAAATTTAGCTGTGTCAATATTGTGTCTGTTAACTTGACAATAACCTTATGACTAATTTTCCTATCTAAACATGTTTGCAGGCATTTTACAATTTTATAGGAATCCTAGTTTTCCTCCAGAATTTGCTAGGGGTTTCTTGAATGGTGAGCAATGGAATGAATGATCACCAGTACATTGGGGCTTTTATTTTCCATTGACCTCCAATGTTAGGGTGTTTTTTCTGCTGATTAGCAATGATATAAGGGGCATTTCTCAAATGAGGACTAGTGTTGGGCGAACAGTTCGGCCCAAGCATGAGTTCGGGAAGAACATTGGCTGTTCACCCCGTTTAGGGAACACCCAAATTTGGAGGGTGTTCGGTGGGTGTTTGCCCCGCTGAACGTCCTGCAATGCACTGAGCACTGCACAGTGCGTTCTTTGCCCTGATTGGGCAAAGCTTTGCCCAATCAGGGAATCAGGGTACAGAAAAAGCTGGTTGTTAAGGAGTGGGGCCAGGAAGCTGGCCGCGGTGTCCTTAACAACCAATAAGTTATCAGCTGTTAATGGGCTTCCCCGCTGACAGCCGAATAAAAAAACAAAACATTTGCTGGTAAAAATATTAAAAAAAGAAAACCGGAGTGGGGGTCCATCAAAGGGGAACCCCATGTCAAAATGTAAAAAAAAAAAACACCTAGGGTCTCTTCCCCACATCCCTGGGCTGTGGTTGTATAGGTCTTTGGGTGGGGGGCTTATCAGAATCTTGAAGCCACCTGCCACCTTTAGCAAGTGGGCCCCCAGATCCAGCCCACCCATTCACCAAAAAAGTGTCAAGAAATTAAAAAACAGAAAACAGATTTTTGACAATTCCTTTATTAAAAATAAAAAACCATGCCCCCTGATGTAGATCCATCATCAATCACAATGCTACTGTACCGCCCGAACTGAAAACAAACAAAAAAAAATTGCTCCGTCCGTCGTGAAATGCGCTGTCAGATATTATGATGAATATAAGATTAAATGCAATCTAAAAAATACTCATAAAGTGTACTATCAACCCAACCAATAAGTGAGTGCTAATATAGTAAAGTGAACAGTCCAACATAAGCTCTTAGGCCCCTTTCACACTGGAGCGTTATTACAGCGGTAAAGCGCTAAAATTACCGCTGTAATAACGCTCTAAATATAATTTTCATGCATCTCTATGGATGCTTTCAGACTGAGGCGTTGCGCTAGCGCAGCGCTTCAGAAAATCGTGCAAGCATGATTTTTCAGGAATGTGGGGAGCGGTGTATTCACCGCTCCTCCACCGCTCCTGCCATTAAATTCAATGGGCAGCGCTCCCGTAGCAGCTGTACACCGCTCCGGGAGCACCGAGCGCCGGCACTTTTAACCCCTGTTTAACCCGTTGTGGGGGGGTTAAAAGTGCCCCGCACCCACCTGCATAGCGGCGCCATAGCGCCTCTATAACAGCGCTAAATCCCCGCTGAGACTAGCGGGGATTTACCGCTACCGCCCGCCAGCCCCAGTGTGAAAGGGGCCTAAGTGAAAGAATGCAATTAAGTCCATCCACCAAAGAAACATGGTGCAAATTCCTGAATTTATCCACAGCATATATAATGGTGTGAAATTCATCCCATTTATAATGAAACTAAAATACAGTTTCTAGTACAAAGCATTTCAAAAATAAGTATAAATTATTCACTGTTTATTCTAACTTGGTAGTGAAAAGTAAACCAGGAGGAGGTAGAAGAGATGAAGCATTCTTTGAGCTCCTACAGCAAATCTGTAAATAGTTGCTGTCTGAGTCACATAATCCAGAAGTATGACACAGAATTTTTTCTGAAGCACATCAGACACAAAACAGGGGGTTCTGGTTCTGGTGTTTATTTTTTCTGATGATACCTTTGCATAGGATACAATTAGACAAACATGATCTCCAGGCACACAGCTTGCATACAAAATAAAATGATACCCTCTGGATCCAGACTCCAGCCCTGGAGATTTAAACCAGGCCCAAATATCTCTTAACCAGTTATGGACTGCCCTATAGTAGATTTACTGCTACAGGGTGGCTCTCCTGCACAGAATCATATATATATACCCATTTACGTGATTCTGCACTACTACCTACGGGGCGCACACACGTGCTGCCGGCAGGCCGCTTCTAATTTGATTACTCACAGCAAAAGTCAATCTGCGGGTGTCGGGAACTAGATGTCCGCCAGCACCTGCCGGTCATCGGACAGAGACACAGAAGGGGCTCTGCCCATGTAAACAAGGCAGATCTCTGTTCTGACAGTGGCAAAGGGATGGATTTTGTGTCCGTGCAAAGTAGGGAATAAAATGCATCACTTCCCTGAGTAAAAGCAGCACACATGGCTAGACACACAGCTAACCCTTTAATCACCCTAAATGTTTAACCCCTTCCCAGCCAGCGTCATTAGTACAGTGACAGTGCATATTTTTAGCACTGATCACTGTATTAGTGTCACTGGTTCCCACAAATGTCAAAAATGTCAATTAGTGTCAGACTGTCCGCCTCAATATTGCAGTCCCGCTATAAGTAGCGGATCACCGCCATTACTAGTATAAAAAAATAAATAAACAAAAATTCCAGTATATATGCCATAGTTTGTAGACGCTATAACTTTTGCGCAAACCAATCAATATACACTTATTGGAATTTTTTTACCAAAAATATGTAGTAAAATACATATTGTACATATTGGACTAAATTTATGAAGAAATTAGATTTTTTAAATTTTTTTATTGAATATGTTTTATAGCAGAAAGTAATATATATATATATATGTATATATATTTAAATTGGGGGTCCTTTTTTTTTGCTTACAGTGCAAACAATAAAAATAGTAGTGGTGATCAAATACCACCAAAAGAAAGCTCTATTTGTGGGAACAAAGGACATAAATTTTATTTGAGTACAGCGTTGCATGACAGCTCAATTGTCGCAAAAAATGGCCTGGTCATTAAGGGGGGTAAATCTTCTGGGGGTCAAGTGGTTAATAGCTCCCCAGGGTTTCTAAGATTTTGTCAGAGCCTGATCCAGCCCATTGCTCACAAATTCACAAGGGGTTTTCCAGCTGTCAAGACAGACAGATCCCCTGTACCACACCCCTCACACAGGATTCTGTAGTCTTTCTCTCAGAGTAAGGGCTCTTTCACACGAGTGGATCGTTCGGGTCCGTCTGTCAGTTTTTCAGGCGGACCTGAACGGACGCTTCATTGTTCTCTATGGAGCGACGGATGTCAGCGGTGACATGTCCGCTGACACCCGATCCGCTCCGATCCGCCAAATACAGACGGATGGAAACCCTATTTTCCATCCGTATGGCGGATCGGACCGGATGAACACGGACAGACGGTCTGTGTTCATCCGATCCACCATAGAGGAGAATGGAGCTGTGACTCCTGTCATCCGCCGACTCAGCGGGGATAAACAGATGGATTCCCATTGAGCAGCAGAGCCCGTCAAAACGTGAAAGGGGCCTTACTGGCAGGTAATACAAAAACAGAAGCCCTGAGCACTGTGTTACAGGAAGGAGCCATGGAACGGAGAAGGATTTCACCAGCAGACTGACTCTAAGTTATGCCCTCTGTGCTAATTTATAGGCTGGACCTAGGCTGTAAAGTGGTTGTAAAGGCAGAAGGTTTTTTACCTTAATGCATTTTATGCATTAAGATAAAAAAACCTTCTTTGTGTAGTAGCCCCCTTTGGCCCCCCTAATGCTTACGTGAGACCCTTCTCAATCCAGCGATGTCCACGAGTGCCTCGGCCATCGGGCACTCTCCCCCCTGATTGGCCGAGGCACAGCAGGGCGCCATTGGCTCCCGCTGCTGTCAATCAAAGTCAGTTAGTCAATGAGGAGAGAGAGGGGTGGCCCCGAACCACAGCTCCATGTCTGAATGGACACAGGGAGCTGTGGCTTGGCTCGGGTGCCCCCATAGCAAGCTGCTTGCTGTGGGGGCATTCGACTGGAGGGAGGGGTCAGGAGCTCCAGCCAGGGACCTGAGAACAGGATCGGGGCTTCTCTGTACAAAATCACTGCATAGAGCAGATAAGTATAACATGTTTGTTATTTTTAACCACTTCCCTACCGTCATATGCAGAATGACGGCTGGGAAGTGGTTCAGTTATCCTGACTGGGCGTCATATGACACCCAGTAGGATAACAAACCGGCACACGCCGATTGATTATGTGGTTTGTCAGTCTGACACACCGCATCTCCAATCGCAGTAAGGAGCTTCTGTCAGAAGCTCTTTACCACGTAATCAGCTGTGACGAATCACAGCTGATCACAGTGTAAATAGGAAGAGCCGCATATCGGCTTTTCCTCTACTTGTGTCTGCAGATGCAACTAGATGAGAGGCGTTCGGCGGCTCGACTGACGGGGGGGGGTCTGTGCTGATTGTTTATCAGCACAGCCTCCCGAGGATCGCCACCCAGGACCACCAGTGAGCCCACCTAGGACCACCAGGGAACTTTTTTTCAAAATTTTAGGTCTTGTTTTATTTGTAGCTCAAAGAATAAAAACCCCAGAGGTGATCAAATACCACCAAAAGAAAGCTCTGTTTGTGGGAAAAAATGATAAAAATTTTGTTTGGGTACAACACCGCATGCCCACAAAATTGTCATTCAAAGTGTGACAGTGCTGAAAGCTGAAAATTGGTCTGAGCAGAAAGGGGGGTAAGTGCCTGGCATTGAAGTGGTTAAAGAAAAAAAACAAGACTTTAGTATTACTTTAACTTCTGGCTGATGTCAGGGCTGCTGGACTGCAATTCTTGACCTACCTGTACATACAGTAGATATTAATATCTATTTTTCTTTTTTTAATTTTTAGTCTTTGGCTATTGTGTTATTCATGTAGCTGCACACTTTTTCGACTACAGCAATTACTTCTTGTTCTTTCATATCCAATTTTTGCTGAATAATTTATCTTTCCATACCCTTAGACACTGCTGGATTTGTGGGTAATTAAAAAAGTCTGTGTAGACTGTTCTTATCGAAACAACAGCCTAAAGAAAAATGTAATACTTTCTATTGCTAATATTATCAACTAATAATGTACACGTGATTCTTTTACTTCTGTGGTAGTTAAACAGCTCAGTTCATCTCCCCCTCATTAACTCCCACACACAACACCACGGGATCGTACTTTAAAATATACATTTTATGCAAAGAGGTAAATAGACGTACATCAGCGTCATAATCCCATGAAAACACTTCAGGGCTAATCCTTTTTCTTCCAAAAATAGTAAAACACGTCTCCAGGTGAAGAAATATTTTTTGCCAAAGCTGTGTGAAAACATTATAGTTTTAGCCCATTTGTCACAGGATCATTAAATCGGAGTTCCACCCATAATTTAATCTTTTTCTCAATCTGTACATTACTGCAAGTTAAAAAATATTTGGCTATTTTTTTCTTACTCTGTGTTGCTTGTTGCTAGACTGTCTTTGCTTCATTGCCATGACAATGGGGCGGGCACTTTCTTCATCGCCGCCAGTTGTAATGGCAACAAGATACAATTCCTGCGCTATGCCCTTTGTGAATTGCACATGCGCGAGATCGGGAGGTGCATGCTGGATAGCCAGCAGCACCTTATCCCGGAACAGGGTCCTAGTGGGCTTCACATGCCCACACTGAAGATGGAAGCGCTCAGCAAGCAGAAAACAAAGGTAAGTAAATAAAAAAAGATGTAATAGATTGACGGATTTATTACTAACATCCATTAGAGCATCTACTTCATACAAGCAGAAGGGGTGCCTTAAAAAAAAAAATATCTAGGTGGAACTCCGCTTTAATAATGTCTTGGGGGATTAGTCAGATGATTCAATTATTTATACTATGTTTATATACTTGTACAGTTGTATGCAAACGTTTAGGAATCCCTGACAATTTCCATGATTGTCATTTATAAATATTTGGGTGTTTGGATCAGCAATTTCATTTTGATCTATCAAATAACCGAAGGACACAGTAATATTTCAGTAGTGAAATGAGGTTTATTGGATTAACAGAAAATGTGCAATATGCATCAAAATTAAATTAAACAGGTACATAAATGTGGGCACCCAACAGAAAAATCACACCAATATTTAGTAGAGCCTCCTTTAGCAGAAATAACAGCCTCTAGACCAGTGGTTCTCAACTCCGGTCCTCGGGACCCACCAACAGGCCAGGTTTGCAGGATAACTGAAATACATCACAGGTGATATAATTTGCTGCTCAGTGATTGCAGTATTGTAGTCTGCATCTCCCCAAGGTAATACTGAAAATCTGGCCTGTTGGTGGGTCCCGAGGACCGGATTTGAGAACCACTGCTCTAGACGCTTCCTATAGCCTATAATGAGTGTCTGGATTCTGGATGAATGTATTTTGGACCATTCCTCCTTACAAAACATCTCCAGCTCAGTTAGGTTTGATGGTTGCTGAGCATGGACAGCCCACTTCAAATCACCCCACAGATGTTCAATGATATTCAGGTCTGGGCACTGGGATGGCCATTCCAGAACATTGTACTTGTTCCTCTGAATAAATGCTCGAATAGATTTTGAGCGGTGTTTTTGGTCATTGTCAAGTTGAAATATCCAGCCCCGGCGTAACTTCAACTTTGTGACTGATTCCTCAACATTATTCTCAAGAATCTGCTGATATTGAGTGGAATCCATGCGACCCTCAACTTTAACCAGAGTCCCAGTACTGGCACTGGCCACACAGCCCCACAGCATGATGGAACCTCCACCAAATTTTACTGTGGGTAGCAAGTGTTTTTCATGCATAACGCCCCTTGTTATGACCAAAATGAAGCTGGCTTGTCCAAATGTGTGTTTGCATACCTCAAGCAACTCCGTTTGTAGCGTGTGTGCAGAAAAGGATTCTTTCGCATCTCTCTCATACAGCTTCTCCCTGTGCAAAGTGCGCTGAATTGTTGAACGATGCACAGTGACTCCATCTGCAGCAAGTTGATGTTGTAGGTCTTTGGAGGTGGTTTGTGGGCTGTTTTTGACCATTTTCACTATCCTTCACCTTTGCCTCTCCAATATTTTATGTGGCCTGCCACTTCTGGCCTTAACAAGAACTGTGCCTGTGGTCTTCCATTTCCTCACTATGTTCCTCACAGTGGACACTGACAGCTTATATCTCTGCGATAACTTTTTATAGCCTTCCCCTAAACCATAATGTAGGACAATCATTGTTTTCAGGTCGTTTGAGAGTTGTTTTGAGGCCCCCATGTTGCCACTCTTCAGAGGAGAGTCAAAGAGAACAACAACTTGCAATTGGCCACCTTAAATACCTTTTCTCATGATTGGATAACCTGTCTATGAAATGCAAGGCTTAATGAGCTCACCAAACCAATTGTGTGTTTCAATTAATCAGTGCTAAGTAGTTACAGGTATTCAAATCAACAAAATGACAAGGGTGCCCAAATTTATGCACCTGTCTAATTTTGTTTTGATGCATATTGCACATTTTCTGTTAATCCAATAAACCTCATTTCACTACTGAAATATTATTGTGTCCTTCAGTCATTTGATAGATCAAAATGAAATTGCTGATCCAAACACCCAAATATTTATAAATGACAATCATGGAAATTGGCAGGGGTTCCTAAACTTTTGCATACAACTGTATATAACTAATCTTGTGTTTTTCTAAGTACAATGTATTTTCTTTGACTTCACTGTGTTTTATACTATGTACGTTATCTCACAAAAGTGAGTACACCCCTTACATTTTTGTAAATATTTTATCATATCTTTTCATGTGACAACACTGAAGAAATTACACTTTGCTACAATGTAAAGTAGTGAGTGTACAGCTTGTATAATAGTGTAAATTTGCTGTCACCTCAAAATAACTCAACACACAACCATTAATTTCTAAACCACTGGCAACAAAAGTGAGTACACCCCTAAGTGAAAATGTCCAAATTGGGCCCAATTAGCCATTTTCCCCCCCTGGTTTCATGTAACTCGTTAGTATTACAAGGTCTCAGGTGTGAATGGGGAGCAGGTGTGTTAAATTTGGTGTTATTGCTTTCACTCTCTCATACTGGTCACTGGAAGTTCAACATGGCACCTCGTGGCAAAAAAACTCTCTGAGGATCTGAAAAAAAACAATTATTGCTCTACATGAAGATGGCCTAGGCTATAAGAAGATTGCCAAGACCCTGAAACTGAGCTGCAGCACGGTGGCCAAGACCATACAGCGATTTAACAAGACAGGTTCCACTTAAAACGGGCCTCACCATGATCGACCAAAGAAGTTGAGTGCACGTGCTCAGCGTCATATCCAGGGATTGACTTTGGGAAATAGACATATGAGTGCTGCCAGCATTGCTGCAAAGTTTCAAGGAAGGGGGGTCAGCCTGTCAGTGCTCAGACCATACGCCGCACACTACATCAAATTGGTCTGCATGGCTGTCATCCCAGAAGGTAGACTCTTCTAAAGATGACGCACAAGAAAGCCCACAAACAGGTTGCTGAAGACAAGCAGACTAAGGACATGGATTATTGGAACCATGTACTGTGGTCTGATGAGACCAAGATAAACTTATTTGGTTCAGATGGTGTCAAGCGTGTGTGGCGGCAACCAGGTGAGGAGTACAAATACAAGTGTGTCTTGCCTACAGTCAAGCATGGTGGTGGGGATGTTATGGTCTGGGGCTGTATGAGTTCTGCCAGCACTGGGGAGCTACAGTTCATTGAGGGAACCATGAATGCTAACATGTACTGTGACATACTGAATCGGAGCATGATCCTCTCTCTTCGGAGACTTGGCCGCAGGGCAGTATTCCAACATGATAAGGACCCCAAACACACATCCAAGAGGACCACTGCCTTGCTAAAGAAGCTGACGGTAAAGATGATGGACTGGCCAAGCATGTCTCCAGACCTAAACCCTATTGAGCAACTGTGGGGCATCCTCAAAGGAAGGGGGAGAAGTGCAAGGTCTATAACATCCACCAGCTCTGTGATGTCATCATGGAGGAGTGGAAGAGGACTCCAGTGACAACCTGTGAAGCTCTGGTGAACTCCATGCCCAAGAGGATTAAGGCAATGCTGGAAAATAATGGTGGCCACACATAATATTGACACTTTGGGCCCAATTTGGACATTTTCACTTAGGGGTGTACTCACTTTTGTTGCCAGCAATTTAGACATTAATGGCTGTGTGTTGAGTTATTTTGAGGGGACAGCAAATTTACACTGTTATACAAGATATAATAAAATATTTACCAAAATGTGAGGGGTGTACTCACCTTTGTGAGATACTGTATGCATTTTTTTTATTAATTTTGTTCAGAATTATGGAGTAACATTTTAGTATATGTAAACTATCACATTGTAAAAGGTTTAAAATAGAAATGAAAGGCAAAGCATTTACTATGTATGCATAAAAAAAAAATTATAAACACTTTTTCCCCCCTTTTACACAAGTGATCATGCTGGTCTTCCCAGTGCATGGCTGTGCGGGGGAGTGGAGTGTCAGAAAAAGTCTGATCATTGGAGGAGAGAGGGCTTAGTTCTCAGCACAGTCATAAAACTGACTACACTATGCTCTCATGCCTAGTGTGTTCAGTTTTTAGTAGGAAAGCAGAGGGTCTCGCTGGCACAACAAGTATTTCACAGAAAGGAAACAATACAACGAGAACAGGATACGTTTTCATACAAGTACAAGGTAAAGCAGGCATAAATCAGGAATGTAAAATGTTGGGTTGACATATTCTTTAACATATATATAGTACATCTGCTTTTCAGGTCAAATAAAAAATCATTATATATGCACTACTCACAGTTAGGAGTCCCCATACACTTCTATAAAGATTTTGTCCCATCTTTCAGCAGAAAAAATATGATATCATGATAAACCCTTAATTAAATGTTTGTATAATAAATCATAATTCTGCTGCGGAGCCCAGGTTGGCCTTGGATAGCTGCCCCCACAACCCTTCTCTGGGGAGGGGCGGGGCCCCGCTAGTGGTGGCTCATCCATTTGGGGCGCACGGAGCCACCCCCCTAATCCATGCGCCGGTCCCCATAATCTACATGCAGGGCGCCGGACGCATGGGTTTATCAAGCACTGAGGCTCTAATTGGCTTCAAAAAGGGGTGGGATCGGGGCACAGAGCACTGCACCCTGAGCCCACCCTGTTGTGTGACATTAGTGAATTAATATTTGCTAATGTCAATCTGTTTCTCCTCCCGGAGAGTAGAGATGCTTGCCTCAGGACATGAGCACGGATGGAAGCGGGCCGTCTCTCTCCGGGAGCACATCACATGTTCAGTGGGAATTTGGTGCTAAATTATTCGTAGACAACCTGATTCTGGGTCAGGGTTTTCTGCGTAGCAGAGCAGCTATCTTGCTGCAATCTATTGAAAGTCATCCCTTGAGCCAAGCTTTTGTAAATAAAGAAATAAATCACAATTCTTTTATCACTTCCCACTGAAATTATTATTGTGGGGTTCAGCTCAAGTGTAACACCTTTCTTGGAGCCCAAAAAAAATCATACATTGCCCTTGCAAGGGTTTTCAGCGTCACAACAACAAATACTGCCTATTTAAACACTGTCTCTTAATACATATCTCTTACCTAGGTAATGGCCTGGTCAGAGTCAGAACAAACAGTTTCCAAAGGTGTCTGTTCACACATGCTACACATGCAGCAATTTGTCTACAGGCCCTGGGCCATAGATAACTCCTATAATAAAAAGGCCGTGTATAGCTGCACAATCAGGATGCTGATTTCCAGTAAAATGTGGACCCAGGGTTAGAGGCTTTATCCATCCCAAGGCTCTACAAAGCCTCTGGGCTCCAGAACCCAATCCAAGAGTTACCAATCCTGGAGACAGACATCTCCAAGCTGCTTAACCTGCATAAGTGAGATCCCTTGGTGACATCAAACCCTCCTGACACAGTGAGAAGACACATCACTGCCACACTATATAGATAAAATATTAAAATAAAAATATTAAAATAAAAAAAAATTACATACAGGCCGCCGTAAACAATACACCTGCCAGGAGAGAACTGCATGGGCTGCCATTGGCACTCAAAAATGCTGTTATACTAATGATTTGGCTGCAATACCTTCAGTCACTGACCTGGAACAGGTATAGAGATAAGGGATTCTGACCTTTCTCTGTCTTTTATTTACCACATACTTGTTCCAAGTCTCTGACTAAGTATTCCATCCAGATACAGCGAGGGAAAAAAGTATTTGGTCACCTGCTGATTTTGTATGTTTGCCCAAGAAATGATCAGTCTATAATTTTAATGGTAGGTTTATTTTAACAGTGAGAGACAGAATTACACAAAAAAATCCAGAAAAATGCATTTCAAAAAAGTTATACATTGATTTGCACTTTAATGAGTGAAATAGGTATTTTTTTTTTTTTTTCCGGATCAGTGTCGTCTGGGTCTGCGTCTTGTCACCTTCTTATCCCACATGTGATATCACTTCTTCTGTGTCATCGTGGGCAGACTTCTCATCATTTTAGGGAATAGAGATATGGACAAGGTCCAGTCACTGACTTCCATAACGTCGGTTTAGTAATCATATTGTCGTAAAAACTCACGGTTACCGTCGGGTAC
>BLSH010027751.1:21879-32465 GCA_018402905.1 Glandirana rugosa | reverse complement strand
CAGCATATTGAATGTACACTATATATCAGTGCATTCGGGGTGTACGTACAGTATATAGTACACTTGACGTGGTGTATTAATATATATACAGTCTTGTATATATATATATATACATATATATTAGGGAAAATAGTTTTCATACTTACCGTAATTCTCCTTTCCTGGATCCTCCTCATGTCAGCCTACTATGGGTCAGCTTCACCCCCTCTGTCCCCTTCAGGACAACCTCTTTCCAAGCCTATAAGAGGCGGCTGTCTGCCCATATGCAGTGTTCAGTTTACCCACCTCGCGACAGACTTTGGGTGGGAGTTCTTTGGCTGACATGAGGAGGATCCAGGAAAGGAAAATTATGGTAAGTATGAAAACAATTTTCCCTATTCCTGGACCTCCTCATGTCAGCCTACTATGGGACGTAATTAAGCAATCAACCACATAAGGGGAGGGAAAGACACAAATAACCAGAATCATAAAGCAGATATCAATTATTTTAATGGCCGACAGCCGCCGACAGAGCAGTAGACCCAAAAGCTTCCGATGCCGTCAGAGTTACATTCACTCTGTAGTGCTGAATGAAAGTGTTAGTTGCACTCCAGTTAGCTGCCCTGCACACTGCTTCTGCTGACATCTTAGCGTATGATGTACAGGAATCTGCCCTGCCTCTCATAGAATGCGCTTTGACCTTCAATGGCTGAGGATATCCTGACTCTCTATATGCCATCTGGATAGTTTTTACGATCTATGAAGACACCATTCTAGGTGGCATAGCCATACCTTTCCTGGAGGCCCCGGGAAAGATGAAGAGCTGATCTTGTTTCCAGAAATCCTTAGTTCGCTCTAGGTATATTGATAAGACCTGCACTAGATCCAGCCTAGTCCATTCGTCTTTCCCAATTCATATGCAAAGCTGAAGCTACTTTTGGAAGAAAGCTTGGGACCGGTCTGAGTACTATTTCATCCTGGAGTATTAGTCAATATGTCTCCCTGGCTGTGAAAGCACACAGTTCAGACACCCATCTGGCTGTTGCCATTGTCATCAAAAATTTGCACTGAGACAAAGAGCATGATGACACCAGACCAATAGGAGGTGCTGCTAAGGCTTTTAGAGCTAAAGGCAGAACCCACTTCAGTTCTTCAATAAATCTTTTTCCAATCTTTATTGCTGCCTTTAAGAAATGCATCACTATGCTAAATCCTTGCCCAGACCTTCCTGGAAACATTCCAGTATGTTAGAGACTGAGGATGACCTCCGATCCCAGCTCTTTCCTGCAGAGAAGTGACAACAGGCTTTATATATCCTATAAGAATTATTGGTAGTCTTCTTTTGACTAAATGCTCTATAGATCTCCTCCCAACCTCCATGCCATCAACTTCAGTTTCCCCGGCTTCGGGTTAAACTGCTTGTTCTGCAGCAGAAAATCTTTGTGAGAAGGCAGAGGAATTGAGCTGACACATCTTCATTTTCTATGCTAGTGAACACCATGGTCTTCTGGGCCAGAAGGGCCACACCGCTATTACTGTCACCTCCTCCTGTTGAATCCTCATTAAACCTCTGAGGATTAGCGAGAGAGGAGGAAACACAGACTAGGGGAAGTCCCATGGAATGGATAGAGCATCCTGGCCTGGAGCTTGCGGGTGCCACCTTCGGGAGACATAACACGTAATCTGATAGTTTTCCTCAAATGCCACCCAATCTATGACCGATGTCCCCCAGACCTTGCAGATTTTGAACAGGTATCTGGGATTCAAGCCCCGTTCCTTCAGATCCAAGAATCTCCAACTCAGTTGATCCACCAGCTTGTTTTGTGGACCCGGAAGGTATGCTGCTGTTAGGGAAAAATCTGGCATGCCACTCTGAGCAGTGGGAGGCTCCTGGTGCCCCCTTGTGGGCCACGTAGGCTACCATGGTTTGTTGTCGGGAAGGACTTTGACTGCCCCCTTTGCAAAATCGATTGGAAGGCTCCTAGAGTGTGCAGAACGGCCTCTAATTCTAACATGTTTGAATGCTGAGATAGAGATGCCTCTCATTTGCCCTGTACTTGTTTGCCTAAGGAATGAGCTCCCCAGTCTACTAGGCTGGCATCTGTAGTCAGCACTACTGGAACCGGAGGGTCGAGGGGCACCCCGCGATATAGATTCTGAGTTATCTTCCACCACATCAGAGACTGTTTTATTGGTACTGAATGGTAGATCTGGGTTAACGAGTGGCGATCCCATTGATGGAGAAAACTGTATTGAAAACTCCTCTTCCGCCATCTGGCCCAGGGTACTACCTGTATCATGGAAGACAACAGGCCCAGGTACTGCATACACTCCTTGGCCATCAGAAATGGCCTGGTCATTCCTATTTCCGATTTGGTCTGAATTTCCACAATCTTCCTGAGAGGCTGAAATACACAAACTTGGGTAGTGTCGAATTGCATTCCTAGATACTCTAGGACTGGAGCTGATTGCAACCGACTCTTGCGATGGTTAATAAACCAACCAAAACATCTGATCATGCTTTAGGTTATCGGCACGTGCTGTTGAAGGAGGGACTTTGATGCGGCCCGGAGGAGAATGTCGTCCAGATAATGAAGAATTTGAATGGCTCTGATTCTTAAGATAGCGATGACCACTGCCAAAACTTTTGAAAATGTTCTTGGAGCTGTGCAGAGCCCAAATGGCAGACAACAAAATTGGAAATTGAAGCGATGGTGTGATGCACTTATGAGCACATGTAGGTAGGCATCCGCTAGGTCTATTGATGCTAGCAAATCTCCCTTCTTCACAATGGACAAAGATGGTTTGCAAGGACTCTGAATGGAGGTAATTCCATGAAGGCATTCAGGGCTTTTAAGTTCAGGACCAGCCTAAATCCTCCTGAGGATCTTGTTGCCAAGAACAGAGGAGAATAGAATCCTTCTACGACGCAATGCACACCTTTCAGGCTGCCGCCACTGAGGTAAGTGCAATAGCCGGCCTGCAGGGCGCTCCTGCTACCATGTAAATTCTCTTGAGATCTGTATCCATCCTACAATCCATTGGATCTTGAAGGATACTGAGTCATCTAGAGGCAAAGAGATATGCCGAGCTAGTCTCTGTAATGAAGCATCCACCTTAGGCGTGGAATCCCAAAGCTCTGCATCCTTAGAGCGGAAAGGGTACAACTTTGAGACCCTGCTGTGGACGTTCAATCTTTTATCGGGCTTTGCCCATTCATCTTCCATTATTTCCTGTATTTCAAAAAATTAATGGGAAGGACAGGAGTGACCTTTTAAAGTCCGCAAAACACTGAGCGCTTTTGAAGAGCTTTTCAGGCGCTTTTGAAGAGCTTTTCAGGCGCTTTAGGAGAGATTTTCATTCATTTCAATGGAGAGGAGTGTATTTCCACCACCCTGCCAGAGCACGGTCCCAGTATGGAAGCATTCATTGATTTTAATAGAAATAGGTTTTCGCGTGAAAGCACCTAAAAAGTGCCTCAGAGAGAAAGAGACCTTAGGCTCGACTCACACCCATGCATCTCCAGCGTCCCCCACATCCCGCAGACCCACACCACAACACGTGTTCCATAGGAAACAACGCCAAATAGCCTGTAGTGCAAATCCGCAAGATGGACCAAAAACACACGGGTGCGAATCAGGCCCAAGGAAGGAATCATGGAAAAATCAAATGCATGAGTGTCTTGTTACAGATCTGACTCAGAATCCTCTGAATGTTAATCTGAACTGTAGCGATATGTTGCATCTGGCTCTAATTATGAAGCGGATGAGAATGGAAGTTATGCTGGGTACTACGTACCTCTTGCAGCCAACAGGCCAGTTACTTGTAGCTTCAATCCAAGCACAGCACACATGGGATTTGAACTCACAGCTGCATAGATTCACATTAACACAACTAGTGCATTTACCCTCTGAGCTACAGCCACATGCACCTTGCATTATCACGCGCGGCTTCCTTCAAACAAGTGAAGCATACACACCTCCCCGGTAGGGAGTTAGCACCGCATGCCCAGCAGGCCTTCTCCTCTTCCCGGGCCGAGGCCCTTCCAGAAGATGAAGAGGATCCACGCCTTTGCCTTTGAGTGGTCGCATTCTGGTGTAGCAACAGCAATTGGCCTGGGCTCAAGGCACTGCAATGAGGCACCGGTGAGGGTGATCTGGAGTGGCGTTGCACAGGGATTTTATCCCGCCACCGACCACTCCTCTGATCCGACTTATCATGCTTTCAACGCTTCTTTCTTTGTGGGTGATGCGGCTCTTTAGTACTTCCGTGCGGGCGTTTATCCCGCATCTGGGTCTTCACTCTGTGTAGAGAAGAAGAATGCACTCTTTTAAAAACAAAAAACAACCAAAAACAAAAACACAAAAAAAAATTAAAATTAAAAATAGAAACCTTTTCATGCGTTCTTCAGTGCTATAGAGGCAGGTAGGAGGACCCAGGATACCTGGAAACACACAGACAGCCAGAGATCTATCCAGCAACTCAAGGCATCAGCCATGTTGAGATCCCACATTGCTCAGCACAGAGGCAGTGATTTTGAGACAAGCTGGGGCCACAGGTGTTGTAATCACAGCAAGAACCCAAGCATGGAAGAGGGCGTTCCTATCATACCAGGAAGTGGCCACTCTCAGCAACCTCCTGAGAGTTCCTGTGGAACTACAAGCCTCAGCCTGCCTGCTGTTTTATCAATTCACCACACAGCCCAAACCAGCAGTATTTAACTGCTCTCTAGAGGCCGTGTACACAGGCAGTCATTTATACTGCTAACTGAGACCCAGCACCAAGGGTATCGCAGAAAGGGAGATTTACAGCCCAGACAGGGGGTCTACTGAACTCAGGAGAGTGCATGAACCTGAGCAGGATCGCATGGACATTACAAGGTTTCGCAGTAAGTCTGCTTCTTCTTGTGTGTGTGTGAATATATCTATTTTTCTTAAGAGGCGTCCGGAGCGAGTACGAAAAAAGAACACTGCATATGGGCAGACAGCTGCCTCTTATAGGCTTGGAAAGAGGTTGTCCTGAAGGGGTCAGAGGGGGCAGAGCTGACCCATAGTAGGCTGACATGAGGAGGTCCAGGAAATATATATACACACAGGGTATTGAGTGTACACTATATATCAATGCATTTGGGGGTGCACGGTATATAGTACACTTGACGTGGTGTATTAAAATATATACAGTCTAATATATATATATACACACACAGTGTATTGCGTGTACACTATATATCAGTGCATTCAGGGGTGTACGGTATATAGTACACTACTTGACGTGGTGTCCTAAATTATATACAGTCTAGTGTATGCATATATAAATACACAGCATATTGAGTGTACACTATATGTCAGGGCATTCGGGGGTGTACGGTATTTAGTACATTACTTGATGTGTAGTCTTAAAATATATACAGTCTAGTACATATATATACACACACAGCGTATTGAGTGTACACCATATATCTATATATCAGTGTATTCGGGGGTGTACGTACAGTATATAGTACACTTGATGTGGTGGCTTAAAATATATACAGTCTAGTATATATATATATATATATATATATATATACGCACAGCGCATTGAGTGTACACTATATATCAGTACATTTAAGGATGTACGTACGGTATATAGTACAATTGATGTGGTGTATTAAAATATATACAGTCTAGTGTATATATATATATATATATATATATATATATATACACACAGCATATGGAGTGTACACTATATATCAATGTATTTAGGGGTGTACGTGTGCTATATAGTACACTTTACGAGGTGTATTAAAAATATATACAGTGTAATATATATATATATACCCACAGTGTTTTGAGTGCACACTATATATCAGTGCATTCGGCGGTGTATGGTATATAGAACACTACTTAACAGGGTGTCTTAAAATATATACAGTCTAGTATACATATATATTTATATATATACAGTCAGGTCCATAAATATTGGGACATTGACACAATTCTAATCTTTTTGGCTCTATACACCACCACAATGGATTTGAAATGAAACAAACAAGATGTGCTTTAACTGCAGACTTTCAGCTTTAATTTGAGGGTATTTACATCCAAATCAGGTGAACGGTGTAGGAATTACAACAGTTTGCATATGTGTCTCCCACTATTTAAGGGACCAAACGTAATGGGACAATTGGCTGCTCGGCTGTTCCATGGCCAGGTGTGTGTTATTCCCTCATTATCCCATTTACAAGGAGCAGATAAAAGGTCCAGAGTTAATTTCAAGTGTGCTAGTTGCATTTGGAATCTGTTGCTGTCAACTCTCAATATGAGATCCAAAGAGCTGTCACTATCAGTGAAGCAAGCCATCATTAGGCTGAAAAAAACAAAACAAACCCATCAGAGAGATAGCAAAAACATTAGGTGTGGCCAAATCAACTGTTTGGAACATCATTAAAAAGAAAGAATGCACCGGTGAGCTCAGCAACACCAAAAGACCCGGAAGACCACGGAAAACAACTGTGGTGGATGAACGAAGAATTATTTCCGTGGTGAAGAAAACACCCTTCACAACAGTTGGCCATATCAAGAACACTCTCCAGGAGGTAGGTGTATGTGTGTCAAAGTCAACAATCAAGAGAAGACTTGGGGGGCGTGGCTTGCGAGCGCTCATGATGGCAGCCTAAGCCGAGAGCTCTCTGCACTGACCAGGGGAAACAATGACTAAAGAGCAGATCCAGAGCACTATCCGCCCAACAACTGTATCTCATAGGTACCGGACACCGAGGAGACCATGCAGCGGAAACGAAAGGAAGACCGACTGCCACAAAAACTCACGGACTTCTTCCACCGGCCTGCACCGAACGAATGGGGCGCGTGTTGCAACGAAAGATCGGAACTTCCACGAAGATTCCGAAGCCGCGGACGAGTACAACGTGGCGGCCTATACGGATCTCCCTGATGCTGACTCAGATGAAGGACGGGAAGCTCCTGACCATTATTCTAACTCCTCCGCACGACGCAGCCCGACCACAGCTAACCCTGCCAAGGCCAGGATGCGCCTAGACACAGCTCACCAGGACACAGTGAGTACTGGAGATCAGGCCTTGGGCCTAGCACACGACCCAGAACAGAGCATTGCTTCATTTCCCACCTCAGGACAGCCAGTCCTGGACACAACCATGAAGGACATGCTACTGTCTTTACAAACATCACTTATGTCAAATATATTGTCCATATTTGTTAAAGTCACAAAGGACATACGCCAAATTGATCATAGGGTTCAACACCTAGAAGACAAAATGGATGACTGTACTAACACAGTCAATAATCTTGTAGATGCTTACACTGACCAAAAAGAGGATATAGCTTGGATTCGAGACAAATTGGCCAACCTCGAGGATCGCAGTAGGCAGAACAACCTAAAACTACGAGGAGTCCCCGAGTCGGTTCCACCACAAGGCCTCCTAAAATATGCCACAGACTTATTCTCATCCTTGATCCCCACGTTATCCCCAACAGACCTGATTATTGATCGGATCCACAGGATCCCTAAGCCCAGACACATGGAAGAAAATGTCCCTAGAGATGTCCTCATGCGGATACATTTGTTTTCCACTAAGGAACAAATTCTATTCAAAACACGTCAAATGTCCACCTTTCCAGCCCCATACGAAAAGATCCAAATCTACCCTGATCTTTCCAAACATACCCTACAAGCTTGCAGGGAACTAAAGACAGTCACCAAGGCACTCTCTAACCACAAGATTCTGTACAAATGGCGTCATCCAGCCACAATCCTGACCACGTACAATGGGAACACACATGCCATCTTGTCCCTAGAGAAAGGCATGCACCTCCTTCAGCTGTGGAGCATCATACCAGACACACCGGGAGACCACACTCATGCGTACAAACGGGGAGACCCACGGCCCCAGAGAAAAAAACGACAAGCCAAGGCGTAACCAAAGAGATGACTGATGCTAGCCCGAAAGTATACACTATGAACCCCCTGGTCAAGCACAATGCTCGACTTGTTGAACCTAATAGACTTTACCCCCACTTTCTCCTGCGGTTACCCAGTTGATGTGCCGCACAGCTCCTGTCTAAGAGTTATTGTTTTGTTTTTTTTAGGTTACATATAATCACCACAGGAGACAATACAAACTTCTTTTTTCGCTCCTCTACGCATTTATTAACCTCAATCCGCTAGTCTCTTCCTCCCTTTTTTTGTCTTTTTTTTTGTCTTTTTGTTTTCCTATCCACTCTCCTTTAGCAATTGTCTTAACCTGACTGCCAAGCAACGCCGGACCCAAAGCACCCCTCGGAAAAAAACATCAAGTCGCAACTGAGGACAAGGATAAACCTCCGGAAAGGACCTACCCCAACTTCTTCAGATTCCCTTGCACAGACTACGGAACAGTGAGTTAACTCAAGCTGCACTCCATACAACCCTTACCATGCCGATTAATATTTTCTCAATTAATGTAAATGGACTGAATCATCCAGTCAAACGGAGCTCTCTCTGGAAAACAGCACTACAACACAATTGCGACTTATTGTGTGTACAAGAGACCCACTTTCTAAAAGACCAACATCCTAGATGCTCCCATCCCCAATTCACACAGTACTTTGAGGCCTCCTATACTAAAAAACAGAGAGGGATCTTCATAGCCGTAAGGAATACAGTAAACCTCCAACTCCACAAATCTGTTACTGACCCAGAAGGCCGCTATATAATTCTGGTGTGCACAATCAACTCAGTAGACTTGACATTAGTCACCCTGTATGCCCCTAACCGGAAACAGATACCCTTCATCAAAGCGACTATCAAAGCTGCGAGAAAGCTTCAAAAGGGCCACCTTCTCCTCTGTGGAGATTTCAACATTGTTCCCGACACAAAGATGGACACATCAGCTAGAATTATAAGATATGACTCCCCATTGGGACACCTTTTAACTTCCAATGAACTACTGGACGTGTGTAGGTGCTGTCACGCGAGTGAGCGAGACTACACTTACCTTTCTCCCCGTCACAACACCTACACACGTATAAATCTATTTATCTCGGATAGACTGTTCTTAAGCAATGTACTTTCCTCTGTGATCCACACTGTCACCTAGTCTGACCACGCACCCATTAGCATCACAATTAAGGACAATTCCAACAACCCACAAGCATACAGGTGGAGGGCCAATTCCTACCTCCTACAAAGTGATCCACATAAAACCACTCTTCAAAACCACCTTAAAAATTACTTTGGCAACAATGCTGACAAAAACACAGACCCGGTGACAATGTGGCTTGCTCACAAAGCTGTAATTAGAGGTTATCTGATACAAATGGGTTCCAGGGCCAAAAAACAAAGATTTACACGATTAGAGGAACTCAACACAGCTATTGCTGATACAGACCGAAAGAACAAGGTTTCTCCCTCCCTGCCCCTTCAGAACAAACTTTTTAATCTGCGCCTAGAGCTATGCTCCCTTCTCCTGGACTCCTTTGAAAGATCCCAAAGGAAACTAAAAGCCCAATCTTACACCACGGGCAACAAAGCGGGCAAGGCCATGGCCTCCCGAATTAAAGGACACCGTATTAAAACCAAAATCATAAAGTTAATCCACCCATCCACCAACCAAACTATCCTAAAACCTCAGGACATAGCTAATACTTTCAGCCAATACTATAGTGAACTTTATAACCTAAAAGATGATCCGTCCACCCACCAACCAACACAGCACGAAATACAAGAGTTTCTTCAACACATCAACCTCCCTTCCTTATCGCAAAGTCAAATTGATGAATTGAACAAACCTTTTACCTCCTCAGAACTGACAGAAGTTATTTCCCACCTCCCCCCATCTAAATCCCCCGGCCCAGACGGTTTCCCCGGGGAATACTACAATCAATTCCAAGATATCCTCACACCACACCTAAAACGAGCACTGAACCGTATCTCCTCCTCATCTATTATCCCAGCCGAAATGTTAGAGGCCAACATAATCACACTCCCAAAGCCCGAGAAAGACCCTTCTTCCCCGAAAGACAACCGACCCATCTCGCTACTGAACCTAGACCTGAAGGTTGTCCTCTGTCTCCCCTGATTTTCAATTTACTGATCGAACCCTTAGAAGAACACGTCAGATCGAACACCAAAATCACAGGTTTAAAGGTGGCCTCCCGGGGGCGTGGCTACCGTCGACATGGCCGGACGTCTTTGAGGTGAGCTCTCTCAGCCGCCCGTAGAATCCTTCATCATCCTGCATATTCCTAGCAGTTCTCTTTACCGAACATCACCACTGTGAACCCGAAGCTCTATTGCCTCGACACAGCCTGACATTATGAGCAAGGCTGGTTCATCTACCCCGGCAGAACGCCTCAAGGAGTTCGCCCGCATGGAGAAGCAAGATGGCGGAGGCAGCGGACCCCCTCAGACACGAAGCAGTGTAGCGGCAGCGGGGGTTCAACAAGGTCCCAGTCGAAGGGTCCGAACAGTCTGCAGACACACGGGACAAATCCTCATCGGGGGCGACGGCGATGTGACGAAGCACAGACTCCCCCAGGCGACGGAGGCGGTAGAACGAAGAGGTACGCCCGCTTGAGGAACTCCGCAAGACGGCCCCATCTACTTGG
>BLSH010027726.1:129689-146221 GCA_018402905.1 Glandirana rugosa | reverse complement strand
GGTACTCCCCCCCCCCCCCCAAATTACCCAGGCAACCCCCTCCCTCCCTTCTCTGATTGGCCACAGGCAAAGTCGCCTAGCATCGAGGTTGCTTTAAGTTGCATTGTAAGTCGCTCAAAGTCGCGCTGAAGTCGCGTTGAAGTTGCATTCAAATGGCCTAGCAAAGTCGCGCCTGAAGTCGGATCTGATAGAGACTGATATGTATCAGACATTTGTGAACGCTGACGAGTCAGGGTTCCTCCCCTCCCACCCTAGAGGAAACCCTTACTTTTAATGATACAATATTTGGAAACCAAAGCCTCTTCCTTACAGGCACATAAATAAAAATGAAACATTTATGTAATGTAATATCATATAAAACATAAAAAGTATATACATAAACATAAAAGTATAGTTACATGTATTGTGTATCCCTATCCATACACAAACATATATAAAACATTCAGACTTGTTTCCCGATAAAACAAACTAGTATTTATGTCTAGTGAGCTGTCCTAAATTGTCTTAAAATAATTATGTATTTTACGAATTATTAAAGCAGAGCTCCACTCAAAACGGGAAGCTCTGCTTGTCTGCCGCCTCCCCTCCACCGCTGCCACATTTGGCACTTTTTTGGGGGGGAGTGGTGAACTGAGCCGGAAGTTCAGCCTCCCCTCCCCCCCCCCCCCCCCCGCAGCCAGGCCATTCACAGAGCGCAGCGGTAAGAAACTGGTTGTGAGCTGCAATGTTTCACTTCTGGGTCCCCTTAGTGGAGATGGCGGCACCAGCACCCGAGGGCCGGTTCACTAATCGGAACAGGTGAGGACAACGCAGGATCCCTGGACAGGTAAGTGCGCTAATAGTAAAAGTCAGCAGATACAGTATTTGTAACTGCTGAATTTAATTTTTTTTTGGGGGGGCGGAACTCCCCTCCACTTTAAATGGCATAACTACGTGCCTTTATGTTTCTTTATATAACGGGTTTGCTTGCCAGAATGACTTTGCAGGAAAACATTGCTAAAACAGATGATTGTTCTTGGGACTGTCTTGTTGTGCACGGAGACAGTTCTTGGTAAACCAGCTGAAACTCAAGCCATGGGTGGCCTTTCCAGCATCCTCGTGCCCAATATCTTCTGATCTAACAATCGAAGCAGCCGGGCCAAAAATTGTCATTTGAACAGCTGCTGCATCCAGTCACATACAGCCAGTGTTTGGGTATTTTGACAGCCACAAGTACTGGATGTCAGGATGCAATAGCTGATAATCCGCGCTGTTTAGGTTTAGTCTCCTTGTGCTACAGTGAGGTATTTGGGAGCATGGAGGTCAGTCAAGCTGATGTGGGAAGCACAGTGGCTAAGTGATTAGCACTTCTACCTTACTAGGGTCGTTGGTTTGAATACCAACCACGGCCCTACCTGCATACAGTTTGCATGTTCTCATACCTCCCAACTTTTTGGGATGGGAACAAGGGACAATTAATAGCAAAAGTATGTAGGCATAGGAAACACCCCCTCTCATGCCCCCTTAAAGGAGAATTATACAAAAAATAGATTTGTTAATCTCACAGGTGCTTTTTTTTTACCACTACTATTCCTTTATACTGGCTTTTAAAACTTACAAATGCAGGCATTTAGTATTTTGATGAATGGGTTAGAACTGTGAAACACTTTTGGTAAAATAAATAAACTATATAGATCAGACCAAAACGAGGGACAAATGAGAAGGAAAGAGGGACAGAGGGACTTTGTTCCAAATCAGGGACAGTCCCTCCAAATCAGGGATAGTTGGGAGCTATGTGTTCTCCCTATGCCTGTGGGGGTTTCCTCCCACACTCCAAATACATGTTGGTAGGTTAATTGATTTCTGCCTAAATTGGTACTAGTATGTGTATGCATGAATGTATTTGTTAGGGATTTTAGATTAAGGGCAGGGACTGATGTGGATGTATAATATGTATGTAAAGTCTGTATAAATTGACATCTCTATATAAAGGGTAATAAATAGAGTGTTCTGGGATAGCAGAAATGGATACCTAGCAACTGGTGTACTACTAATACATTTCTTAAAGCACTTACAAGTGAAAGTTCCACTCATTCTCCATTACTATCATTGGATTTGTTTTATTGGGAGCAGGCACCTTTTTGACAGGTACCTACTCCCACTTCTGCATTTCTCGCCTAGGCAACAATTAAAGGAGATGTTAAAGCAGTGCTCACAATCACTGCCAGCCCCTCTGCTAGGATAACATGTAGTATATAGTGTATGTCATTTTTTAAAAATCATCTTCTAAATACCTTATTTCTCCTTGCCGATCAGCGGTCATGAAACTGCCGTCACTCTCTTTCTCCAATGTATGTACTACAGAGGGAGGGGCTGAGATCTACCTCTGACATCTGCCAGGCGGTCACATGACCTCCCTCTGTAGTACATACATCGGAGGAAGTGAGCAACGGGTGGTCATGTGACCGCTGACCGGCAAACAGAAATAAGGTATTTAGAAGGTGAATTTTTAAAAAACTACATACACTATATACTATGTTATCTTGGCAGAGGGGCTGGCAGTGACTGTGAGCAGTAATATTTATACTGCTCGGAACGGTGCTAGAAGGGGAGGGGCAGCTCACACACAGAGGTGACAGGCAAGGAGGGGAGGGGGAAGAGCAGAGAGGAGAGCTGCGGATGGAGGCACGTAAGCTGACCACGGTGTCATGGCTCAGCAGCCATGATAAAACGTGGTCAGTTTACAGGGGGAGGGCAGAACCAGGCAGGTATTTGAGGTGATATAAGGGGCCAAATTACACAGCACAAGCACTGTGCTGTTATTCATGTTTTAAAGGAGAATGTTTTTATGGTAATGCTTTAACAAGGCTGCACCTGAAGCAGTCTGAAAGCACAGCATGTCTCACATATGCAGAGTGGGCAGACAGCTGTGAAACAGCAGAAAATCACAATCGGCGCCCCACAGTTGAAATGGCGGTGCCGGGGAACCAAAGGCCGCCAACAAAGTGGTCTGAGTGAAGACAGTGCTGGAGTACTGGGCAGCTACAGTACTTGTAGCTGCCAGTGTTCATTTTGTCGACTAAAACCGACTAAAACATTTTAGTCGACTAGCTTAAAACCATTTTAGTTGACTAAAATACAACTAAAACTAAAACAATTGAGATGACTAAAATATGACTAAAACTAAAATGGCATTTTAGTCAAAACACTAAAATGTGACTAAAACTAAAATGCCATTTTAGTCAAAAGACTAAGACTAAAACTAAATTGAAATTAGATGTCCAAATTAACACTGGTCTGTATGCATGTTCAAACCTCAATACCATAAATAATAACATATTAGAATTTTCACTCCAGCAGTATATAATGAGTTTGGAAATTGTAGAGAAATGCTTAAATAATGCATTACAATTTAACTACACCCATTCAATTTTAGACGACTAAAATGAGTTTTAGTCGACTAAAATGTTCTGGAGATTTAGTCGACTAAATAAGACTAAAACTAAAACAATTGCAGAAGACTAAAATGGGACTAAAACTAAAATGCCTTTTTAGTCCTAAGACAAAGACTAAAACTAAATCGAAATTAGCTGCCAAAATTAACACTGGTAGCTGCTGACTTTTATTTTTTTTATTATAAACAACTGAATTTCCTGATATACCTTAGTATGTAAATAGTTTATGTTAGGACGGTCCTACATGGCAACTCTCCAGGACTGGAGCTTAAAAGTCTCAGTTTGACCAGATGGTCAGATCCCTGGCACACCTACCATGTGTGAGAATCTCCACGCGTGTTAATCTTTCTACTTCTAAATCTTTACTTTGACTTTGTAATTCTTGTCTTCTAAATAAGCTTTAGAAACATTCACCATGAGCAAAGGCTGTTGTTCTCCTTATCACTTTATACCTTCCTCTGTTTATTCTCCTGTGAAATAAAACAGAGATGAAGAGAAGCCCGTAGGGGTGGATATTTTGTTTGCCTTCTCTCTACAAATCCATTTTTATAAAGAACATCAGGAAACGGATTAAAAGGAGTTTGATTCATCACATCCTGATATTTCCTTGATAGAGTGTGTGTTATTGATCTTGTTTTTATTTAAAGTAGAACTATAGGCAAAATGTTTTCTTTTATTTTGGGTTATAACCCCTGTCAGTTTTTTTTTCTGCCATCTGTGTCCCATTGGGGAGATTTCCCTTCACTTCCTGTCCCATAGCCAAATATGAAGTGATAGAAATCACTGCAAATTCCTTGAATTCCCATAAGGGAATTCCTTGGGGACCCCCAGGCAGGGGAGGGCTGGGCCAGGGGGCAGGGTGGCAATTACCCCCCCAGGCCACCCCAACTTACAATTGAAATGGCCGAAGGCCGTTGACAACTGACAATATTTTCTTCTTGTGGAGGAAGTAGGGGCCAGGGGCGCAGCCCCCAACTAACTGCATGCAGAGGGGGGGGGCGCCCAGAGCCGGCCCTACCATGGATGATGTCTATTATAGGAGTCAGTCCAGGAGGCAGGACTTTGCATTATAGCGACCGCGCCAGGTAAGAGGGAGATCCCCGCTCTTTGTAATCCAGCGGCTCTCCACTTTCTGCATTGCAGGCTGCATTGATGGGCACTGGTGAGGCTGCATTAATGGGCACTGGTGAGGCTGCATTGATGGGCACTGATCAGGCTGCATTGATGGGCACTGATCAGGCTGCATTGATCGGCACTGATGAGGCTTAGCTGATGTGTACTAGTGAGGCTGCATTGATAAGCACTGGTGAGGCTGCATTAATGGGCACTGGTGAGGCTGCACTGATGCATTATTTTTGTTAACCCTCCTTTGTTGCTATTAACATTACATCATGTTACCACATTGTATCATATTTGTCTTGCTTCATAAAATCAATATCCATTATAAAACCAGGTGGGCATGGGTGGTGAGCTGATTCGGTGGCTCAATGGGCCACTTGACTGGACTTGCCCCCCAGACCTAAAGCTGCCAGCCCTCCCCTGCCCCCAGGTCACCAGAACTAGTGTCCCTATCTATTCATTTTCTGGAGACGACTCAAAATTTGGGGTTTCCTTTTGCTTTCACCTTCAATGGAAATGGTAAACAAGTAGAGAGGGGGAATCTCCCAAACGGGGGGCAGAGATAGCAATAAAAACTGACAGGTACTCTAATCCCTCACCATTCTATCTAAAACTAAAAAAAAATGTTGCCTTTAGTTGTACTTTAAGCATTAAAAAAAAGATAAAAAGATAAAAGCTTTCGATAAGCTCTCCCATAACTTCCTATGGCAAGTCCTAAGGAAAGTAGGCCTCCCCCAAAGCCTGGTAAAAATCATCATAGGAATGCCCCTAATCCCCAATTATTTTCATAGGTGCTATGGAACCACTGTTAATATACATACAGAATGACAAGGCTTTAAAAGGAATTATTATACCAGGAAGCGATGGGAATAGAGTCAGATCACTATCCTATATGGATGACTTGTTTTTTCTCCTGAACAGTCATCAACAAGATCTGCAGAGATGTAATCTTCACCTCAAAATTTTCTGCACCATTTCTGGAATGTCAGTCACCTTGGGAAAAAACAATGTCTGCAACTTAGGGAAAAGTACCCCTACAGATGTGGGATATGTGAAATCCTCGGAAGATATTCAAATTTTGGGAGTTTCTTTCAAAGCCAAACTTGATGGGCGAATAACTATCAAACACTAGCGTTCGAAAAACTGAGAGACCTGTTAATGTCCGGAAAAGTTCTGGTCATTAAAGCAATCATTTTACCACTTCTATTCTACACCAGCATGATATTTCCACCCACAAAACCCAGGAGCACCAAAATTGAAAGATGCAACAGGGAGAAACATAAAACAATTCCAGTTTGGGAGGATAAGGACTACTGGATCTACAAAGTTTCTTTAACTTGCATTCATGGCTCTATGTGGGGAAGACCATCAAAGGGAAAGACACTAAAACAGCTGCTATGACGCGCTATTTAGCAGGATGGCGTTTCTCTAAATGGAGATGGTGGCATTAGAGAGTAGGAAACCCTTTGCTTTTGTAGTCACCCAATCCTACCTGAGATTAAAAAGTTTCTACAAGGAAAACAAAATAAACCAATTAGGAACGGACAGTTTAAATAAGGCAAATAAGCCTTGCTGAGAAAAGGCCAATGTCATTCCTTGTCTCAGTACAGAACAAGCCAAACTCCCTCGGTCTTAAATGAAACTCAAAGGTCTGACAAACAAACAAACAGATGTACAATAAATGTTTTTAATGAACTGCCTCCCTACCGGATCTTTTCAAAGGTCTAAAGGCTACAAAGGGGATGAAAAATGCCCCAGAGAAGAATGCACCACACAAGAGGATCTACACCACCTCTTCTGGTCATGCCTCTATACACAAAAATCCAGAAGGAAAATTTGCAACTTCGCAAAATTTCTACTGGAAATAACTAACCTTAATTTCCATTTGGTACTCATGGGTTGGTGTGACGGAACAAAACTCCAAAAATTAAGAGCCTGGATCTTTTCTATGATATACAAAGAACCTCTGTGGGATACTAAAAATCTGTATGCCTATAAACATACAGAACTGTCAGTCAAAAAAAAACAATTAAAATACTTCTAGCCAGACTACATTTAGTCTACCTATTTGACTGCAAACAAGTGGGGAGAGACACAGTAGACTTATTTTGGAATACAAAAGACTGGATTGGGTGTCTAAATAGCACTTAGGAATTTCTATGTCTAGTTGGCAGAGTAGTTAGTGAGGAGATGATGTGCTGTAACCTCTAGCAACCAATCAGTGAGCAGTAATGATGTGCAATATCCTCTAGCAACCAATCAGTGAGCAGTATTGATGTACAGTAATCTCTAGCAACCAATCAACAAGCAGAAATCATGCGATGTAACCTCTAGCAACCAGTCTGTAAGTGGTAATGATATGCCTTAACCTCTGGCAACCAAGCGCAATCAATGCCTGATCTGAATCAGTAAACTGATTTTGAGTCCAGTGGCTATTTATTGTATGTCTCAGAGCAGGTGGAGAGTGAAATTGCATGGGGGGGGGAGCAAATGTTTGCCCAGGGTCCAATCAATATTAAAGACGGCCCTGTATGTGGTACTGGCCTGAATATTTACCCATGTCCCTGGGGCATCTCCACTGTGTCAGGAAGGGACGGCGTTCCATATATGGTGGCAGTGTCCCAAGATTAGGTGTTTTAGCATCAGAGTGTATTTATTTACACCCTCACCAAAGTTGAAGAGGTAGTAAACCCCCAAAGCTTTTTTTACCTACAGGTAAGCCTATAATAAGCCTACACTGTTTAGGAGATATTCACCCTTCGATGTCAGCGGCGCTTGCGCTCTGATGATCCGCCGGAGGTTTCTGGAAAATCAGAGCTGGCTGCCGGTACAAAGAGCTGCCGCGAGCACGCGCAGGAGTGACGTCACACGGCCCTGGCCACTCACAGCGCCAGAGCGGCGTACCCGGAAGAAAGAAGAGGACGATCATGTCAGCGTCCTCAGCGCTGACCAACTCAGGCATCGGGGACCTCGTTCTAAGGTAAATACTTCATAATGTGAACTAACACATTATGCTATTGTCTTGCAGGGTATTCCCCCCCCCCCCCCTCTTCTCACGGGTTTACTACCGCTTTAATTTGACCAAGTCATCAGAGAAGACTTATCACATTTATATTTGCATCTGCAAAAAAACACTATTGCCAAGTTTTTGAAGTCAGCTATCATACCTTTTGAACAGCTTAAGCTAAAACTTTCTTGGATCATGATAAACGACCATCTATCAGCAATTTTAAATGACCAAATGTTTGAAAAAATATGGGATCCATGGATTAAATATTTGACCAGTGATCCTCAGACTATACCTGATTAGGATACTTTTTGGAAGGGGAGGGTTGGAGTGAGGAGTCCTTTACCCCCCTCCCCCCTTTCTTTATCCTTATTTATCCCCCCCACTTTTTTTCTTGGCTTCCTTGCCTTTTTTCTTTATTCTTATTTGTGTTTTCGATAACTCAGGGAGAATGCTTGCTTTCGTAAGATAGTACGACCTTCGTCCCATGGAGGAGGCTGACCAAATTTATGAATATGAAGCGTATTTCAAAACCAAAATAGTCTACTCATTTATTATTGAGGTGAAAAGTGTATATTACTTTCATATTACTATACAGCACTCTGATGGGATATGGCCCTCAGTCTGTAGGAAGCTTGAAGCATATTAAAGTGTGTATGGAAATGCTCCCTTGATAGAGGATTGTGGCTATCTTCACAGAAAATGTAGCTTATTATAATCATAAAGTTTATTGGTTTACGCCTCAGGTTTTTTTTTCCCGTTATTTAGGCTACTTTCACACTGAGGCATTTGAAAAACACGTGCAAAACATCAAGCGTTATTACCGTGTTTTTGCTACGTTTTTCCTGCGTTATCGCTAACGCCCATGCGTTTTTCAAGCGCTTTTGAAGCGCTAGCATTAAATAAATAGCACATCCCCTTACATTACATCCTGTTTACTTCCTGGTATTTTGACCTTTCCACAACTTCTGGGCGTTTTGCTGGCAATTTTAACGTGCTTTTAAAGCGCTCTACATTCATTTCAATGTATATAGGCATTTTTAATGCGCTATTTTTAGCGCTCAAAATAAGCACAAAAAATCATGCTTGCGGGACTTTTTTAAACGCGGCGCCAGCGCGACGCCCCAGTGTGAATAGGTACATTGGAATTAATGGGCAGCGTTTTAGAAGCGTTTTGGAAGCGCTATTTTTAGCAAAAAAACGCTAGGAAAGCGCCTCAGTGTAAAAGGGGCCTTACTCTTACGTAAATGTGTACTTTATACAGCGGAGGATCCGGAACTTTTGTAAGTCTCCTTGATATCTGCTTATATATTGTGAACTTTTTTTTCCTTTTTTTGTGGAAAATTTCAATAAAAATATTGAAAATGGAAAAAAAGATAAAGATATGATAATTAGACAAAGTGTGCGTGAGCGAATCACAAGCAACTAACAATTAATTAAAGCAAAATAAATGACAGGAACTTTATATTGATCATGAAGTGTGTGCTCAGTGCAATCCCTTCAAATGCTGCAGATTTCAGTCGGGATTGGTTGGAAGGGAAAGACATCTTAGCTATTCCAGTACTTATGCCACTACAGAATTGCACAGCGGGGGAAGGTTGCAGAGAAGCTGGCAGCTTATCACAATTACCACAGAGATATTTTTATAAGAGATCCACGCTAAGCTTTGAGAACAATAGAATTAACAAATATACTTTAAGGTGTTATTGCTGGATGAGAGATGGCAGACGGGCACAATTGTACTGAGCGTCAGACGCTTGCAGGAGTTAATTCCTCATGATATTAAGAAAGGAAAACCTTAGATTGTTAAAACATTTAACTGGATGCCGGAGACTGCGTAATGTCTGGCACCTTTTAAAAATAACAGAACCAAAGGACAAAAATGTCATACATTGCAGCCTACCAGTTCTTAGGTGTGATGCCTGCATTTGTTTTTTTCAAACTTTCTTTTTTTTTTTCACCTGGTGATCCTGCCAATAGCACACTTCCTGTTATTGGGTGACACCGCTCGCTCACTGTACCGTATCAATGGACAAGCAGCGTTGAAACCTTAAAGTGTTACTAAACCCAGTAATATGAGTTAGTAGTTCATTTGCCCCCCTCCACAGTGCCCACAGCTTATACATCTTCTTTATACGTTAAAATACTGCTACTATATACCTCTTTAGCTGATCTGTATACCACGGTCACATGATAAACTGCAGGGTCTGCCCAGTGCTGAGTGTTCAGGTAGGAGGAGATTTCCACTATAGCCTGTGTCCTTATGCTGTTATGGGAGGCAGTTTATCCATCAATCAAGATGTGACATCCCACCCACTGTGTTCTTTTTTAGTTACCGGGCATGGAGGAGGGGGGAGAGACTAAGGGAGGGACTGGGCTGTCATTTAGGATCTGTATACACGCCCACATGTGTGATGTCAATATCATGTGACCTGAAAAGCTCAGCTCAACAAGGAAATGTTCTCTCCAGCAATAGAAACCAAACTGAGCATGTACAGCCTTACTACTCTGACTGTGTATTATCTGGCCTTGCCAAGAGAGACCCTGCAGGAGGGGGAAGATCTGTCCATACAGGATCAAAGAGCCTTTTTACACAATACCGATGATTAACCCCTTAAGTTCCACAGTGAGTATAACAAGCATGCTATTCTGCATATACAGACAGATTTTACTGTTGTGGGTTTAGTAACACTTTAAAGCAAGACTACAAACCGCCTCCCCTATCCTACATATCACTACATTTCTGGCAGGCTCAAAAGGTATTTTTGCACTCTTTAAACAGATACAAAACACTTTAATGGTAAATTCAACAGACCAAATGGGAACAAACAAGAGATTCAATGTTAGGGTTTATATGCAATGAATCCTGGCCACTTACAAAAACGTATCTGCCCCTTAAACTCAGGCGGGCGGCCTCGGTTAATGACAACTTGACCAGTCAGATTTTCTTCTATGTAATTTCACGCAGGGCAAACTGTTGCTGGAAACGACTGAATTCTATAATTAAGGGTAAAGGTGAAGTACAGGGGTGGAGAAGGAGCAGGGTGCCAAACTTAAACCAATTAACCTCTTCATAAAAGTCCAAAAATGTACCGTTGGTACACATGGCTGCTCGCTCAGCTGCGGCTTATAACTTCAGGACGGTGCGACGGACTTCAAATGTGTTAACCATTTAAATGCACATAAAAGCCCTGCAGCCAAGAAGATTTGTAATATTCAACAAACTGTAATTTGTGAGTGAATAATAACCGAGAACACTAAGGCTCCATTCACACCTGGACGTTTTCGGCAGAATCGTTGTAGAATATGAGGATTTGGTACAGGACAGCTGCAAGCTGAATGTGATGCGGAAAGGGTTACCTTAAGGATAACTCCACTTTTTTCCATATTTAACCTCTTGCCGACAGCCTAAATGTGAATTTACGTCATGATTTAGACATTAAATACTGGGGTTATGGCTGCAGCTAGTTGTCCATGTAGCGGATTCCCCACAGGATCACCTTTAGAAGAGGTGCCCCCCACTCCCGCCACTTCCTGGTGGTTCCTGGGTTTATGTGACCGATCGGCGAGCCCGGGAACAATTCAGCATCTGCAGTTTTTTTCCCCATAGAGATAAGCATTGGCAAGATGGCCACCGCTCATCCCTATGGCCTTGGAGGTCCGGAGCAACGTCATGACGTCACTTCTGGTTCTCAGACCATATGAAGAGGTTTTTTTTTTTCTTAAAGCAAAAGATAAAAAAAAAAATTCTTGAACTTTTGCTTTTGAAGGTAAAGGAGAGATTTGGGGTCTTTTAGACCCCAGATATCCCCATAAAGAAGACCTGGCATAGCCTAGGTCTAGCACTAGACCTCCTCTGTAACTCTAAACTGGTAACTTGTAGAAATGTTCAAAGCGTGCCTATTGTAGTTTGGTGCCATTCCACGAGCGCATGCAATTTTAAAGCATGAAATGTTGGGTATCTATTTACTCGGTGTCACATCTTCTTCCATATTATACAAAAAATTGGGGTGTTTATATATTATGGGGTTTTTTTTAATTCATTAAAGTGTATTTTTTCAAAAAAAATTGCGTTTTAAAAATAAATAATTGCAAATACGGTCAGTTTATTCTCAAGGGTCTCAGCTAAAAAAAAAAATAATAATGTTTGGGGGTTCTAAGTAATTTTCTAGCAAAAAATACTGATTTCTACAACAAATGACAGACAAAGGCTGGATCCTTAAAGCAGAGTTCCCCCCAAAAGTGGAACTTCAGCTTATTTGCTTCCCCTCCCCCTCTGGTGCCACATTGGCACCTTTCAGGGGGGAGGGGGGAACTGGTACCTGCTTTTGACAGATCCCTGTCCCCACTTCCGGGAGACAGCGCCGCATCGCCGTCCCTCGGAAGTTCAGCTCCCCTTCTCCTTCCTCCGTCGCTGGGCCATTTAGAAAGCACAGCGCACTTCACGCATGCACAGTAGGGAGTCACCCATGAAGCCAAAAGGTTTTACTGCCGGTTTTCCTTAGTGGAGATGGTGGCGGCAGCACCAGACAGCCAATCCGAAGATTGGCTGGGGTGTCGATCACATAATCCTATTAGGGGATGTAGCCACATCCTGAATGGCTGATGCGTTTTGTGTAAGAACACTTCCTCAGGCTCAGGGCGGATGCTAAGAGTATCTACAAAGATAGAATGTAATTAGGTCCAATGGTAGGCCAAGCACAACAAGGAAAGATAAAACGTCAATCCTGGGTACTTAGAAAAAAACAGAGTACACTGGTATGTGGCATATGTCGGGCCAGGGCCAGTTATGTTGTCTGTCCCAGGAGCTGAGCTGGTCAAATGCTCCACACATGAATGGGAATAGATACCCAAGTGAAACCATGCACAGAATTGAATTGAAACAAGTGCAAAGGAGATTAAGTAGTAAGGCTTAGACCAAGATACTGCGGTAGAAGTGATCAGAGAAATGTACAAAAACCACCATAGAGCAATCCAATGTACAAAAGGCAGTAGGGGCTGTGAAACAGAGGATATGGCAGATAAAAAGCAAATGTGATGGAAACACATAGTAATTACCTTAAGTGTGTACATAGAAATGAAGCACCTCTCCAAGATACAGTGTCTACATGTGTATGGCAAGGAAAACTGCGCCTTGGGAAGTGCCCTATATATGCCCCGCATGGATGGAGACTTCCACCAGCATCACGCTTGCATGGCAATGTGTGGAGAGGGGCATCTGACCGGGCGTGACCGACACCACCATCCCCCGCTCTGTCGGCTAAGATGGAAAGAATTTGTGCTCCCGCCGCGGTGCCCAAGAGGGCCGCCACGCGCGAAGCATGGTGCCGATGCGCTGTGGTCACCCGCTCGAGCCCCCCTTCCTAGCTCGTCCCCCCACCCACAACAGGACAGAAGGATAGGGGAAAGGGAGGACGAACAGAGTGCATTGCAGCTCCTGGGTAATAGACATATATGTAATTATGATGTCTATGCATGCATTTATTTGACCTTGTTTTTTTTATACAGGTTATATACTATTGTAATGTAATTTACATCTATCTATGCTAATAAAACAGGTCCACGCCACTTAGAAACCCAACGAGTCATTTACCTCATTTAAAGTCCCAACTCCCCTTTTTTTGTTCTGGTTGGAAGGGAAAGGCTGGAACTTTGTTGATTTAGCAGCATAATTATAGAAAACATAGAAAATAGCCGGAAACTTACAGCTGATAACAAAAAACCTGTGCCAGTCCCAGGTGAACCATGAGCACAAACTCCAATACATGCAATGATGTAAAGGCCTGTTTTCACCATAGATTCAGGACAGACATCTGATTACCCAGATCGCACTATTGGCATCAAACTGAGCCAGTCTGTCTGCTGGCAAGATAAACTCCGCCAACAAGGCAGTGACAATATCTAATAAATAAGGTGGATAGCCAGGTGGCCATAGAACGACTTGGGTCAGTGTGACCACCACCTTGTGCTGCCTTATTAGCTCCCCTCCAGGCAGGGTCCAAGACAAGGGGTAGGCAGGAGGGGTGGCTGCACTGGGCACCATGGTTTTTTTGTAGGGATGAGGGCACCCTGTGCCAAGTGCTTCTGCTACGAGGCTGACACAGGAATAGTGACAGCAACATCACTTATTCATCTCCAGAAACCTGTGTGACTGATTGATAGGGTAAAAGTATATATCTATACAGTACCAGGAAGTGCTTAAACAAGGACTTTCATGGCAGGATCACCGTGAATTATTTTAATAAAAAGCTGTAGACTAAAAATGACTTCTGAAATGGCATCAGCATGTCAAAGATTAAAGAGGTTGTAAACTATTTAAAAAAAAAGGAAAACACCCTGCAAGGGAAAGACATAATGAGCTAGAATGCATCGCATACTAGCTCATTATGAAATACTTACCTTAGAACGAAGCCCTGTATCGGAGTTGGCATGCCGAGTACAGGGCTGACATCTTCCACCCGTAGTTACTTCCGAGTTTGCAGCTCCGGCGCTGTGATTGGCCAGAGCCGTGACGACTAAGTCACTCCCACACATGCGCGTGGGAGCCGCCGGTAACGGCATGGCCTTCTAGAAACGGCACCAAGCGGCCCGTTTCTTCAGTACGCATGCACTGATGAGGTCGGCGCAAACGTATACTGTGAATATCTCCTAAACGGTGCAAGTTTAGGAGATATTCACGGTACCTACAGGTAAGCCTTATGACTTACCTGTAGGTAAAAGTGGTTGTAAATGGTTTACAACCACTTTAAATGACATGTAGTGATTGTGCTTTTACATCTACATTAACCCCAGATGGCATGATGGAGCTCCCAAGTACTGGAATTACAAAGACTGTAAATAATTGTGTACAATAATTGGTCTGCTTTCCAATAGGAAAATAATAGATAATACTTTATTGTCATATTGTCACTGTATACGTACAACAAGATTTCTCAAGCTACTCTCTACGACAGCAATATTAAAAA
Organism: Glandirana rugosa; assembly: GCA_018402905.1. Taxonomy (NCBI): domain Eukaryota; kingdom Metazoa; phylum Chordata; class Amphibia; order Anura; family Ranidae; genus Glandirana; species Glandirana rugosa. The sequence goes on along the minus strand of BLSH010027726.1, from coordinate 131,696 downwards.
AAAACATTTGTCAACACAACCACACATGCTTACTTCCTAAAACATGTCCACATATAGGGTTGCCACCTGTATGGGATTGACCCAGACAGTCCGGGCTTTGACACTTATGCCCGGGTTTGACTCTACCTGAAACCCGGACACACAGAATACCTCCAGTCCCAAACATCCCTGCAATCTGTTCTGGGCATGGAGCCAGTGCCGATCCAGGAAGGGCTTCTGTCTGCTGTGCATCGCCTGTCTGTGCTCTCTACCTTCTCCCCCGCCTGGCACCTCAATGATTGCCTTTGGAGTAATTTGTTGCAGTGTCCCTAGCAGCAGCTGTGGCTTCTCTGCCGGCAGCACACACAACCCTCCCTGCTCTCCCTGCATCTACAACAGAGGAGGTGGAGAAGCAGGGGACTCTGCACTAGGGGGAGGGGGTATCAATTTTGGGGAGAGAGCTGGGGGGAGGGGTTTATAAACTGGACAGTATTTATGCACACCTGCACTCTGTACATAAGCAAACCTGAACTCTGCACTCTGTACATAAGCAAACCTGAACCCTGCACACTGAATGTAATGCAATCCTTCACCCTGCACTCTGAATGTAATGCAATCCTGAACCCTGCACTCTGAATGCAACGCACTCCTGAACCCTGCACTCTGTATTTAGCATAATCCTCAACCATGCACTCTGTATGTTGCACAATCCTCAACCCTGCACTGTGCACACTGTGCACTCCTCAACCCTGCACTGTGCACACTATGCACTCCTCAACCCTGCACTGTGTACACTGCACACTCCTCAACCCTGCACTGTGTACACTGAGCACTCTTCAACCCTGCACTGTGTATACTGCACACTCCTCCACCCTGCACTGTGTACACTGAGCACTCCTCAAAGCTGCACCGTGTACACTGCACACTCCTCAACCCTGCACTGTGTACACGGCACACTCCTCAACCCTGCACTCCTGAATACAGCACTTTGTGCATAGTGCTTCTCATCAACCCTGTACATAGCACAAACCTCAATTCTGCACTCTGTACATAGCACACGCATGAACTCTGCATTCTGTACACTGTGCACTCCTCAACCATGCACTCTGTACGTAGCACACCAATGAATTCTTCACTTTTTATGTAGTGCACTCCTCAACACTGCACTCTGTTCGCAGCGCAATGCTCAAATTCTGCACTCTATGTGTAACGCAAACTCTGTACTCTGTATATAGCACACCCCTGAATTCTAGACATGTGCAATTTGTTTAGTTTCAAACTTGTTATTTAACGAATTTCGACAAATCCACTATTCATAAATTAGAAAATCCCATAAATCGAAAACCCAAAAATTCAAAAATCTGAAATAACTAACTAATAATAACTCAACTATTACTAACTATTAAATTATAGGTATTGGAATTTCCATTCAAATTTGGCTGTTAGTGAACGTAACGAATACAAATTTATCCGAAGTTACAAATTATTTTGTTCTGTTTCATTTGTTTATATGCAGCATTCGTTATTTCGTATAATTCGTAACTTTGGATAAATTCGTACATTGACTAACATTCAAATTTGAAAGGAAATTCCAATAATATATATAATAACCTATAATTTAATAATTCGTTATCAGTAGAGTTGAGCGAACCCGGACTGTAAAGTTCGGGTCCGTACCGAACTTTGGGGTGTCCGGGGACCCGGACCCGGACCCGGACTTTTCAAAAAAAGTCCGGGTTCGGGTCAATTTAATATCCAATAATATATATAATAACCTTAAAGGAAAGTTTAAACTTACAATCAGTTACATGCTTAAATAGGTTTCAATGCTTAATATGCTTTATTGCTTACGACGTATATTTGTTTACTTTGTCTTGTTTTATTAAACATTGAAGCCTATTTAAACATAAGCAATGCAAGTGATTGTCGGTTTAAACTTACCTTTAAGGTTATGGATATTAAATTATCAATCATTATCAACTCAATAATAATCAATCAATAAAGTCTAAAAACTTAAAAACCCAAAAG
>BLSH010027726.1:113721-125193 GCA_018402905.1 Glandirana rugosa | reverse complement strand
TGACACACACAATTGAAATAATTGTGCAGAAGAGATGTGCAATGTTTGACGGTTTCAATTAAAGTGATACACACATTTTAAAAAGAAGTGTGAATAAAAGATGTGGAATGATTTCCAGTTTGCTTTAAAGTGATACACACATTTTGCAGAACAGTGATATGGGTACTCCCGGCTTATTTATACTTTTTTGACACAGTTTGAAGATGATTTTAGAACAGTTCTATGGCCTCTAATGTTAATTAATACTTTTCAGACCCATTTTGAAGATGATCTCCATTTTTGCATTTTTTATGTTTTTATTTTTTTAAAAATATTTAAAGTTATTTCCCTGTCCCCATTTCTTTGTAGGTCACTTGTCCCACCCTTACCCACATTTCCTTCCTTTTGCAGACCTCTAGGACCTTCCAGGACTATTTTACAGCCATTTTTGTACCTAAAAGTCCGGGTCTCCATTGATTTCAATGGGGTTCGGGGTCCGGGACAAAGTTCGGGTTCTGTCCGGACCCGAACCCGGACTTTGTCCCGAAGTTCTGCCGAACCAGCAGAACCCGGACTTCTAGAAGTTCGCTCAACTCTAGTTATCAGTTAGCTATTATTTTGAATTTTCGGATTTTTGTTCTTTCGAATCTTCGGATTTTCTTTCTTATGTTCGGATCTCCAATTTCCGAATTTCGATCATATCGCATGACCCGTAAAACTAAAAAAAATAATGAAAGGAAAAGGAACAAATTTTTCGGTGAAAATGCGTGAATGATGGTGGATTAACTCCATATGATTTAAAATGTTTTTTAATCACAAAATATATGCATAGTGCACACTACAAAAAAAAAAATTGCTTTGCGCCACTAAAGTGTTAGGGTTTGGCTTGAAGAAAAGGTGGTAACCCTATCCATGCATCGGTCCAGGGATCTTCACTGCGTTTGAACACTACAAACCAAAGATGCTATTCAATTATTTTTTATTATTAAAAGTAAACTCCTCGATCCATCCATGTCTCCATGATTTACTTTGTTGAGAAAAAACTTTGAAAAACAACCTCTTAGCATTTCTAGCTGCTGTCATATTGAGTAAGGGCAGATTACTCATGTAGCATTTACTACTCCATCGGGCCTTAGCTCAGGCATGCATGCAGAAGGGTGTACTTAGCTGAGAAAACCCCTCCTCCCCTCCTGAAGACTCCTGGGATGTATGACATATTTTCCCTAGGCAAGAAACAAGGAAGTAACTGAAGAACAGTTAAAACAAGTAAATATGATGTACTTTCACATCTATTTACTAATGCTAGCATGAGGATTAAAAATAACCATATTTGATTGGTAGAGTGAAGTTCCACTTTAAATATAGCAAAAAATGTAAAATATTTGAAAAAAGTAAACATTTCACAAATGATTCCTAAAACTTTGTACCTGGTGGATTTATAGACAATACAGCCCTAGGGGGAAAAAAAAACTATTCTTAGTATGTGTTTTAAGTATCCTATATTTTTTCTGTGACGGTAATGTAGCAAACACACTGTAACTTGGATGGATTGCATCACTGCTAATAGGTTTTGGCTTCTTTCTTAATTAGCTGACATGAGCCATCCAAATTCGATAGATCGGTACCTATGATCCTCTGTTTGCACCATATGAGATTGGCACTTCTAATCCTCCACCCTGCAGCTGGCATACCACATTACCATGCAGTGTAGAAGAATACTCTCAATGGTGCAATGATAAAAATTGACCAGAAGCCATAGGAACAATCTGGCCTTTTGCAATCTCCTAGGGAAAAACAATTTTCTCACTAGAAATCAAGTATTTTGATACCATGAAATCTCCCTTATTTTATGCACGTCCACAAATTTGATAAAGAGTCCCCCATTTCCAATTCCTCACGGTCTATATATACCAGGGAGTGATGGATCTTTTTTGATCTCCTATAATCCATAATTATTTCCTTATTTTTTGCAGTAATAAATATTAAATCATTTTCTATACACCAGTCAACCAATTGTTGAATTTCCTGCCTATGTCATATCATTATCTCATAGGAGTCCAACTAAAGTGGTGTCCTCAGCAAATTTCACTATAGTATATGTCATTTGTCAAATGTCAAGGAGGCAATACTACATACATGGATTTATCCTGAACCTCCCTCAATATGGCTATTCCTAGACAAAGTAGTCTGTTTTTCAAATGGTATAAAGAGGACATTACAAAAAGAAACAAAGGCACAGATTCTTTTGGAATATGGAAATCTTTTACCCACCTCAACAAGATAACATACAGCGGGTACAATAAGTAAAATAAAATAGCTCTCTCTTCCTAAGTCTCAGGCCAAGAGCAATCTCTTGCTCCAGTCCTGATTTATTTATGCCACCTTATATACACAGTGGGTAAAACAAGTATTGTACATGACAACATTTTTCTAGGTAAATATATTTCTAAAGGTGCTATTGACATGAAATGTTCACAACATGTCGGTAACAACCCATGCAATCCATGCATACAAAGAAACCTAAAAAAATAAGTTCAGAAATTAAGCTATGTGTAATAAAATGGAATGACACAGGGAAAAAGTATTGAAGAAAAAGTATTGAACAGGCTAACTGTAATTTATATAAAACTTCCTGCAAAATCCTTTGTTGGTAATGACAGCTTTGAAATGCCTCCTGTATGGAGAAACTCGTCACATGCATTGCTCAGGTGTGATTTTGGCCCATTCTTCCACACTGTCTTCAACTCTTGAAGGTACCATGGACCTCTTCTATGAACTCTGATTTTTATTTTTTATTTCCATACATTTTCTATTGGATTCAAGTCAGGTGATTGGCTGGGCCATTCTAGCAGCTTTATTTTCTTTTAAAACCAATTGAGAGTTTCCTTGGTTTTGTGCTTGGGATCATTGTCCCAGGAGCAAGCTATATTTCCCTTGTTAACGACTACATGTGCATAAGCAGCCAGTCTGGAAGTGGGTGACATAGGCTCCTTCACTAGAGAACATTTCCCCACATACTGGGACTGACCTTGAGGCATGGGGCATCGTTGGGACCTAGCCTGGGAGTCACAGGAGATTTAGTGAGTTCTCAAGAGAAGATTAAGCACAATATATGTACAAGTGAGCTTTCTAGTGACCAAGAGAAACATACAGATCAATGTCACTGGGAGTGAAGTAACCTGTCACTTCACTGGGAGTGAAGTGACAGGTTAATTGGTTGGTGGAGTCCGGTACAAGCTCTGCGCTATTGGCTCAGAAATGCTGCACAGCTTAAAGTGATTGCAAAAAAAGAGTAAAAAACATTAGGTGTACAGCTCCCCAGCCCCCCTTAATACTTACCTGAGCCCCCTCTTGATCCAGCGATGTCCACGAGAGTCTTGCCTCTCCAGGGACTCACATTCCTGATTGGCTTTTGGAGGCAGCATGAGCCGTTGGCTCTCTCTGCTGTCAGTCACAGCTAGTGAGCCAAACAGGAGACGGAGGGGGCGGGTGTGATCCACAGCTCCATGTATAAATGGACACACAAAGCCATGGGTTGGGAGCACGCCTGCTTGGGTGCCCCCACAGCAAGCTGCTTGCTGTGGGGGCACCCGACAAGAGGGAGGAGCCAGGAGCACCAGCGTGGGACCAGAGAAGAGGAATATCTGGGCTGCTCTGCACAAAATGATTACCCATGCAAGTTATGCCTCGTACACACATTCAGATTATCGGATGATAAAAATAACTTTTAGAATAATTGTATGATAGTCTGATCGTTAGTACAGAGCTTTCGCCAGCCGATCATGGCAGTCCATGCAACAATATTCGAAGGGACAAACACAAAAACTTTGCTCGGACAATAGCCTATCGAATGACAATCATATAATCAAGGCAGTATGCATCCAATAAAAATCGATAAACAAACAGTACGCATGATCATGATCATGAACGCAGCTACGCAAACAGGATAATTTCAGACACGCAACTACGCAAACAGGAAGTTTTTCTAGAACCGTATGAAAAAAATCGTACTTTTAGTACAGTGCTTTAACTAATGCATTTGATTTATGTATTATACAACTAAATGCGAACGATTAGTCATGGGATAATCTGAATGTGTGTACGAGGCATAAGTGTAACATGTTTGTAATTTAAAAAAAAAACAAAACAAGGCTTTAATATCACTTTAAGTGAGAGAAGTGTTCTGAGTATAATGAACTGTGTCTGTAGAGGCAATATGGAGTGTTACTGAAGTTGGCCACAAAGTACAAAGAGTTAGCTGTGTTATTGCAGAGTGCGGAATGCCCCCTTAATTCTGAATCAGTGTGAAAGCCACCCTCAACCTGCCTCTGGAAGCACTAATGAGAGCTTGCTCTGGGTCCCCGCACTTGGGTGAAGTAAGTAAATTTAATAATAAAGGTTTTGGACTCCTAAAGATCTTTCATTTGGTGCTCTCTTTGACCTACTTGTAGTTTTAAAGACCAAGGGTACCACCAGCTGTCAAACACCCATACTTTTTCCTCTATGGCTTTTCATGTAATAATTTTATCCTTCTTGTGTCACGTCCTTAGCCCACACGTGAGCAATGAAGCTGCTGTACTCCCCCTCCAGTGCCCAAAGTATGATAACGTTATAACGCTGTGTAATGGAACAGATCCCGATTGGCTGCAGCTGATTTCTGTTGTACAAGGGATCATGAAAACATAAATACAGATTATGGGTAATTATAATGTGGTATCAAAAACACATCAGGTTTTTTTATTTTATAAAAAACATAACTGGGCTGTTTTATTTGTTTTCCTAGAGTTCCGCATTAATGAGTAACAGTAGCCTAACTCGATCGTTAAACCCCAGCCAAAAACAAAATAGTAAAAAAAGGCAATATAAGCCGCTCATCCCGCTGCCACGACAAAGAGCTGCATGGATGCTTCTGTGAAATAGTCGCCGAGCAGACTGAACAGTGAGGAATATTGTAATTGAAACCTGTGAAGTGTTCTGATTACTGTGGCTCCTTGTGATGCAGAAACATCACAGCGATTGCGTTATGGCAGTGCTCGTAAAGTAACGCTTATTGCCGCTACAGACGCAGCACACAAATCCCATTATTCAGCCCTTTGTTCGCTCGAAGGGAAGATAAAATGGGCCGGTGTGTTGCATGACCGGACCCTACATGAAGATCCATCGTGAGTGTTTGCAAGGCGTCCCCGGCTCTGTCCTGGTGGGAACCGAGGCGCTATGTGCCGTCTCTTCGCTTTGCCAGTTCTGAATCTCTTCTAAACAAGGGTAATTAGCTGTTGGCGGGTGCTGTGCAGTAATTAACATTCTCTCAATTTTCTTTCTCAGCTTCGGCTTTTTGTGGGTATAATTGGGCTCAGCTTTCCCTTTCTTCGGATAATTGGGTTCTCCTGGCGTGGAAATTGCATCGCCTATTCTAAATTTAACCGTCCGGCTTTGTGCTTTTGGTGCCTGTTCCTGCCACAGTTCCTTGTTTTCCGCACTGGAGGATGTTTATGCAAATGTGCTTATTTTGGTGCTCGTTGCTTAGATGGAATGGCGGAGGAGGGCAGAACGGGATGTGCAGGTATTACAGGAATAAGAAGATGTGAAAAATGGAAAGTTCTTTAACGTTTACCTGTGCTTATTGTAGGGTTAGCAAGTCAACAACAGGACCAGTGGGGGCCTTTGTGTACCAATAAAGCTAAAACTTCTGGTAGATGCAACACGTTGACTTGGTGTGAACACTTAGGAAAGAACAAAGGAAAGAAACCACATGCCAATGTCGTCACTCAATACAGCGTATTCAGTGGAACCAACAATGCAACTAGTCTCCGTCTGGAGACCGACCCTCCCTGATATGTGTTACCTGTTGTGGCTTAATAATAGAGATGGGTAACCCAATCCCAAGAAATGGTAGGTTAATTGGCCCTTGTTAAATTGGCCCTAGTATGTATGTGTGTGTATGTGAGGTAAGGCACCTTAGATTGTAAGCCCCTCGGGAGCAGAAACTGATGTGAATGTACAGTATATATGTAAAGCGATGTATAGATTGTTGGCGCAATAGTAATATCTATAACAAAATGTAGCTCCACCCCTGCAAAAGCCGATTCGTAGATTGGGTTCTCTGCTCTTTTGCCTCAACTCTATGAACAACCTCAGCCCCTCTGACACATCTCGGCCCCTCTTATTACTGTAATAATATTGGTAGCACAAATATAAATATCCTGCCCACAAATATGATTCAGAAACAGAAAACAAACACCAGACTGGTTAGTGGTGAAGGAACTCAATAAATTGTCACGGGTTTAAATAAATGGCAGTGTATGCATAAATAAGCAAATAGAAAATGTAATCAATCAGAAATCACTAGACAATGTAATCATTATGTTTTAGCAATTTGTATTAGAGCACTATACCACTAGATTAAAGTGACCTAGTAACCTACAAAATCAGCAATGAGCAGTAACATTTGGTAATACGTGACAGCAATGAGAAACAATTGTGTGGTAACTCCTCCGTAAACAGTATGGTATAACCATTTCAGAGTGCACTCAGTATACGAATGACTACAGTGAATTCTAAGGGTCCCTAAAGAGGTACCTCTTACTATGGACAATAGGAACAGCTCTTGTGGAGCAGCTATTTGAGTGAGCAATCCTTAGAGCTTGTTCTTCGGCCAGTTAATTTTGGGGCCCAGTCTTTACGATGATGCACATAAGTATAGTCGCGATAAAGTCTGCATGCAGTGAGTAAGGCTGCTAGCTAGATGGCCAGTCCCTAGGTACTCAGTCTTTGGTAGCAGAAATACATAAATGGCAACAATGCCATCTCAGTGGTCCCCCTGCTTTCTCTCCTCCTTACACTCGGCTCTGTTTGGGAATTGTAGGCCATTAACTGCCATAGCAGAGTTTCTTTCCTAAACTACATCTCTCGTAGTTCAATGTCAACCTTCAAGTCTCTTGAGCTCCTTCTGCTTGTCAGCCCCCTCTGGTGGCCGGGGGTGAGGTAGTGTTAACCCATTCATCCTGAAGTCTGGAGAGAGCTCAGAAAGCACTGCAGCACAGTGTTCTAAACCGTTCCATATCTCTAGCCAAGCACATGGCTACACAAATAAATAAAACACATTTAGGCTGCATCCACTAAGTCAACGCACTTGTATTGTAGTGCACCGAAATGCATGGTGGTGCACTGCATTGCAAAAAATAATCATGTGTGATTTTATTATTATTTTGAACAGGTTGTGTTAACATACCACAAACAAGTAAATGGGCCCTTAGAAATAATGTAAACCCTAACAATGAACATCTATTAGCACCCTTTTGTTCCTTTAAATATACCTTTAAAAGTGTTAAAAAAAATCAGTTGATCCTGACAGAAATGCAGTTAGATTGTAACTTTCTTTAGAGAGCTGACAACACAGTGCCTTTGCGGCACTGAACCCCTGGCACTGAAAATCAGCCCTTCCTCTATTCTCTTTGGTGGACTACAAACTCCTCATGGTTTGAAGAGGAAAAAGGAAAGTGGTCTGCAGTCCTGCCCTAGGATACCAACACTGACCCTCCATAGATGCAGTACAGCAAGTGAGCGTTATTACGTAGGACAAGGATGTGTTACTGACAGGATCACAAGGGGAACATAAAGGGGAAAAAGCTTAAAAAAAAGAAAACTGATGCAGGTACCACATTTAATGGACTAGTAAGCTCCACTTGGTTACCAGTCCTTGCCTGACCTGGTAAATAATATGTTTGTTCTTGGGATTAGATATATTTTTGGGCAGGAGCAGATACAAAAACACAATAATTGGATTTTATGTATTCATTACCAAATCCTTAAAAGTATGTTATAAGAACTGGCATCTGAAGGTCTTGATAGTATCCCCTCTAATCCCTTGCACAGCAGTGTTCTGTGAGGGGGCAGCACTCTGAGCCAACAAGGACCCTATTGCCTACGGTAAATTTGCTGATAAAAGAGGAGAGCACAGAGGTTGAACGTTATCAGTTAGCTGCTGCTAAGTTACTGTCCAATTAGAGGACTTGGGTAGGTCCTAGACACCTAGGGATGTCCGACACCTGCGGGGGTGAATGGATCAGGAGATTGGCTGGGCAGAATTAAAAGGGGGTGAACATTTAGAAGAAAGGCATATGCAGGCCTAAATTTTCCTTTTGACCTTCCTGGGCCACATTGGAAAAGAGGAATTGCCTTGGGCCACACGTAAAATACACTAACAATAAGGATAGCTGATGAACAGAAGTCAGGTAGATCACAAGTTAATGATCACGAATATAGATAATGAACGCATCTGAATAATAAAACTTAATTTTTAAAAATATTAAAAAAAAAAACTAACACATCACTATCTGGTTAGATGGATGTAGTAGCAATTCTCAATGAATTTTCAAGGTGCTCAGATATTTAGGTTCTAATTCTTTCCTTTCTGTGCTTCATTCTTAAAAATAGTTGCTCACAAATATGGGTGCTGCCGAAAATTGATGAGATGAATAAGGCATGATTGTGAAGAGTGGGGGATTGACATTGTCAATTTTTTCTTCGGCAGCATGTGTTCACAAAGTGTAAACACATTTTTACACAAAATTCCTCCCAAAATTTCAACATTTTTAAAAAGTTTACAAATTTGTGTTGGGCCGCATTCATACAATCACATTGTTACCACGGGAGGGAGGCCGCTGCCCCTGGGTATAAAAGTCTGACTAATACCCAGAAATGATGTCCGTTGATGACGCCTACAGGAAGGCGAAGCGTGTTGGCGTATTTCCGGTCACGAGTCCTACAGACGTCGCTTCCGGTTATCGTGGAACGCATGCTGGCTAGCGGCGTTCGTATTGATTTCTCTCATGCTTGTTTATACTTTACATCTTGATATTAGTGCAATAAAGGAACAATTTTAACATTACTTCACTATATCGGTTTCTTCTTCTCCCATTCCATTCGGATTTATGATGTGCATGTTGAAAAACGTTTCAGCTCTCAGCTTGCCACAGAGGAATAGTGATTCCAAAAGCCTTTTAGAACTCCAGACTGAAAAGCTGGTTGTCACTGTATTTGGTGAATAGGGATGCATAGGGGGGCAATACTCCACATTGCTTTTGAAGCACGGAGCACTTTGGATAATTTCAAGCACTTAAAGCACAAGAGCACTTTTATTGGACTTGTTTGCGCATGAATTTTCTTTGCACTGTCAGTTTTTTTATTATGAAATCACTGCATTTATTATTGGTACACATTTCTGCTAGTGCTGTAAATGTATACATTTTCTCTCTTATTCAGGTGTTTTCACTCTGTGTACAGCAGCTGCAGTTTTATATGATTTGTATGTTTTATTATTTTTTTTCCCTAAGCGCAAAGTTATTTTTTACGTTTACGCATTCATAGCTGTCGTGAGTGCAGGTTGGATTTAGAAGATTATAGGGGGTTACCCATTACAGGGCCAGTCATTTGATGAAGATTAAAATGAAGATCAGAGCACAGCCCCTGTCCAGGAGCCAATGCCTTTGCACACGGTGTTCCCTGAGTAGCCAGGCATGGCCCCTGTCCAGGGTGCTGAAACTCTCCTTCTGTTCAGTCTTGTGACGATGCTTCTAACTTGTCCTTACGCAAGAAGAATGACTGAAGCGGAAAAGTGCAATCGACACAAAAATAAGATCTGTTTCTGCATGCGAAAATTGCCATGATAATTAACACTAATTGAAAACAAATGTGCCTGGGTGACTCCAGAGCTGTTACTATTTTTAAAAGAATGCAAAGGAGCAATTATAACTTCCTGCCCAAAGCGATGCTGGTTCAGAGCAGTGACACGCTGGCAAATTGTACGATGATAGATTGAAAGATCAACACTGGTATTTTAAAGAATAAGGAACACACATTGTTCAGCTTTGCTACCGGCAGACCACTGGTTGCGGAACCTGAATGGTGAATAGGAGCCCATGAACCAAAAACCATGATGGAGAGGGCATTGCTAATATGCAAAAAGAGCAGTCATTGCAAAGGGTAAATGCCAAGAGATGAGATGAATAAGAAGCTGGATTTTGTCGATGTTTAGTGTCCATACACAATACAAATGTTTTCATTTTAACCGGTTTTCGACCGGCTCGCTTACATTTACTGCTGCAAAGTGGCGCTGTCAGGGGCGGACTGACCATTAGGTCACTCAGACACTGCCCGAGGGCCCTCGGCCAGTAGGGGGCCCCATGAGAGGCTCCTGGTACTTCAGTCCCAATGGAATCTGTGCTAATCCTGGGGCCCAGTGCCAGAACAAGTTCCAGCACTGAGCACTGACAGGGGCACACTAGCGTGGGCACTCAGGACACCTTCCCCACATCTGTTGCAGGGTGCCTGGGTCCCCCACGCAGTGATCGTCCCTCTGTAGCAGCCGACACCAGCATCTCTCACCACTGAACCTGTATATTACACAGAGGATCCTCCTGCTTCGCTCCGATGCATACAGGAGGAGAGAGAGACATTCACTGCAAGAGCTGCGTTGAACATCTGAGGCCTGTGAATAGTTTTGTTGATAGGAGAGGGACACAGTAACAAGGAAGGGGGGGCAGGATGCACACACAGAGAAGTGCTGGGGAGTGCTTTCAGAGGAGAGAAGAATTATGCTAGCGGGAGGGGGGGTGTGGTGTGGGGTTCACATCCGCCTCCCCCCCAACACAATTCCTCTCCCCTCCAAAAGAAGTACTCCCGAGCACAAATCCTCTCTCCACCCCAAATCAAAGAGACAATGCTTGCCACTAACCCCAGGACCCCCCTCTGCTGCCACCCCAGGACCCCTCTCTGCTGCCACCCAAGAACCCCTCTCTGCTGCCATCCCAGGGCCCCCCTCTTCTGCCACCCCAGGACCCCTCTCTGCTGCCACCCCAGGGCCCCTCTCTGCTGCCACTCCAGGACCCCTCTCTGATGCCATCCCAGGACCCCTCTCTGCTGCCATCCTGGGCCCCCTTTTTGCTGCCATTCCAGGACCCCCTCTCTGCTGCCATCCCAGGACCCCTCTTTACTGCCATCCCAGAACCCCTCTCTGTTGCCACCCTAGGACCCATCTCTGCTGCCATGCCAGGGCCCCCTCTCTGATGCCATCCAAGGGCCCCTCTCTGCTGCCATACCATGGCTCCCTGTCTGCTGCCATCCCATGGCTCCCTCTCTGCTGCCATCCCATGGATCCCTCTCTGCTCTCATTACTGAACCCCTCTCTGCTGCCATCCCAGGGCCCTCTCTCTGCTGCCATCCCAGGACCCCTCTCTGCTGCCATCCCAGGACCCTTCTCTGCTGCCACCCTAAGACTCCTCTCTGTTGCCATCCCAGGACCCCTCTACTGCCACCCTAGGACCCCTCTCTGCTGCCATCCCAGGGCCCCCTCTCTGCTGCCATCCCAGGGCCCCCTCTCTGCTGCCATCCCAGGACCAGGACCCTACTCTCGTCTCTCCCCCCAGGACCCTACTCCTGTCTCTCCTCCAGGACCCTACCGTCGTTTCTCCCCCGGGACCCTACCGTCGTCTCTCC
>BLSH010027726.1:80804-108009 GCA_018402905.1 Glandirana rugosa | reverse complement strand
AACGAATGTCAGCGGACATGAAAACGGATGTAAAAATTGATATCCGTATCTGTTTTTTGATCCTTTTTTTTTTAAAGCAAAAAAAAAGTGGCTGAACTGAACTAAAAAATGGAACGCCTGTATGAAAAGACCCTTCAGTATTTTTAGATGTAATTTGTTGCTGTTTGAGGTTTTTTCATGTATATGGGGGAGGTGGGGGGGGGGGCAACATGGAAATTGCAATAGCACACAAGAATGTATCAATGCTTTTCTCTTTTCCTTTTTATTTGTTGAAAAGCAAATACAAATAGAATATACAAAAAATAAAGTAAATATACAACTACATTTTATGAGTACCATTTTTTGACAGACTCCATGGCAGCCTACGTGTGGGTTTACCCTGCCCCCTCCACTGCCATAGGACCCTATTACCATAAATTTGGCCACCTGGCCCCTACCTGTGTTCCTTTTTTGTCCTCCTCCAGGACCCGTGCAGATCAGAGCATTATGGCATTGGGCATGCAGTCCCCAGCTTGGAGCGGGGCAAGCAGATGAGGGGTGGTGGTGTCCCCCAAACGCCCAGGGCCCAGCTACGGCAAGCGAGTGGCGGTAGGCCAGCAAGATCCCCAGGAGGGGAGGCCAGTTGCCCAGGACAACGCCTGAAGTCTGGCAGGGTCTCAGAAGGCAGGTAAGACTCCATGGCAGCATATATTTTTATATATATTTGTCTATTTGTCCTGTGTGCTTTTGTTCCCTGTGCTTTTGGTGCCCTGGGTCTGCAGGGCGGCTCTTGTAAAGGTCTGGAGTGCATCTGCGTTCCATTGCCAGGACTAAGCCGGCCCCAGGACTTCCCGGCGCAGGCTCGGCTCTCGGTACAGGACCGAGGCTTGGCTGACACACACACAGCGGACTCGGCGGTCCGATCGGTGCATGTGCGGTGCGGCATAGGTGACGGCGGGGATTTAAAAGTGCCGTGAGCCTGAGCAGAACGGGTTTGTCTGCGGGCTTGCGGCGGCTTCCCCAAGCTGGATCCCTCTTCTCTCCAGGTAAGCCCCGGAGGTCTGGAGGCACTGGGGGGGGGAGGAGGGGGGCAGGGGGAATGCCGAATCATATGTGTCATGCAGTTCTCCCTTCTCTCCAGGCATCCCTTTGCCCACAGCATGAGTCAGTCACCGCCTCCCAGTAGCCAGCCCGTGCCTAACAGGTATCATGTGGGTTGTGCAAGGGAGGGGGGCATTGTGGGGGACTTGTACGTTGTTCCTCCCTGATTGATGTTTCTTGTGCCTGTTTTCTCTCCTTCTCTTTGTCATGTCATTTCTTAGCCCCCCCAGGTCTGTCCATCAAGGATCATTACGAGACACCAGAGACCCTGCCAAGTCCCAACACCGACACTCATCATCATCAAAGTCGAGACACCATAGGTCCCAGTCTAGGGGCAGACGCCATGGAAGGAGTTCCCACTCTTCCTCCAGACACCACTCCCACCACCATGATGATTACCCCAGGCGCAAGTCTTGCTGGGGTTGCGGCGCCAAAGCGCCTGAGGGAAAATCGCTCTGTGAAGTGTGTTATTCCCGGGCGGTGAAGGAGAGAGAATCAGGAGAACGACAGGCTAGCCCTAGCCCTGGGGTGGAGGCGCTCGTGAGACAGGTGGTCCAGCAATCACTGAGAGAATTTGGCCCCTCTCGCGCCCAGAGCCAACCGTCCACCGGTGGCTCTCTAGATCACTTGATCCAAGAAGAGCCGGGCCTCTCCCAACCAAGCTTTACTCCTCTGGATTCCTCGGATTCCGAGATGGAGGGGGAGGATGCGGCGGGCTTCGATGCAGCCTTGATCCCGCCACTAATTAAGGCCGTTAAGGAAGCCTTAAGGTGGGAGGAGCCGGTGGGAAGATCGCCCCAGCTTCCCGCTTCTTCCGGAGCTAAAGGATATCCTAAAGGAAGAATGGGAAAAGTGGACAAGAAGGCCTCCCTGTCCAACAAAGCTGCTAGACTCTATCCCTTCAGGGAAGATGAAGTCAAGGACTTAGAGTCCGCTCCATTGGTGGACGCAGCAGTGGCAAGGTTGGCGAAACATGTCACCCTGCCTTTAGAGGACGCAGTGTCATTCAGAGACCCTCTTGAGAGGAAGATCGACTTAGACCTTAAGAGAATCTATGTGACGGCGGGCATGGCCTGCAAAGCAGCTGTGGCCCTGGCAGCCATATCTAAAGCGATTGAGGTCTGGACCGAAGAGATAAACACTGTGCTGAATGGAGTCTTACCAGAAATGGCAAAGAGTTCTCCCCTGCGGGAGATGAAGTGGGCATCGGCCTTCCTGGGGGAGGCCTCCCTGGATCTCATCCGCCTGGTGGCGCAGGTAATGTTATCCTCGGTCACGGCTTCGTCCTTGGCTCACAGACCCGTCTTCCAAACAAGCCTGGTGCAGGATTCCCTTTGAGGGTTCCTCTTTTTTTGGCAACAGGCTGGACCAGGCCATTGCCAGAGCCACTGGGGGGAAGTCGGGGTTCCTTCCACAAGACAGGCGACTGTTTGGACAGAGAAAGCCCCAGTCAAGAAGGCAAGGCTCAGAACGAGCTAGAGAGGCTCGCAGCTATAGGCCTGGGCAAGACTTCAGGCGTGACTGGAAGAGAGGTCAGTCCTCCGCCCAACGGGCACAGAAGAACCCAACCTCCTCCGGGCGTGAACCCACTAAGGGCTTTTGAGATTGGGCCCACCCAGGCAGGCTGGGTGGGAGCGTGTTTGCTTCTCTTTCGGCATGTTTGGGCGGCCTTGATCTCGGATGCCTGGGTCATCAAGACAGTTTCCACCGGGCACTCCTGGTCTTTCGTGAAGCCCCCAACGCTCAAGGTTATGCCTACGCTAATGCCACAGTCGGAAGAGAAGAGGTCAATTCTCCTGGCGTAAGTAGATTCGCTGTTGGCTCAAGGGACAGCGGTGCCAATCCCAGAGGAAGAAATGTTTCTAGGCCTGTACTCCCCTCTTTTTCTGGTCCAGAAAAGGAACGGTTCCTGGAGACCGGTCATAGATCTCACACACCTGAACGGATTTATCAAAGGAGAAAAATTCAGGATGGAGCCCTTGTCAACAATCCAGCGTGCAGTTCAGCCAGGCGACTGGAAGGTGTCAATAGACTTGAAAGACACCTATTTTCACATTCCAGTGGCAGAGGGATACCGCAAGTACCTTCGCTTTGTGGTAGAACAGAGACACCTCCAGTTCACCTGCCTCCCGTTCGGGTTGTCAACGTCCACCACGGGTATTTTCGAAAGTCCTCCTGGCTGTAGTGGCCTTGATCAGGACAAAAGGAGTAAGGCTGCATCATTATCTAGACGACCTACTCATCCTGGCGCAAGACAAGAACAGCTATTGTCCCACAGGGCTCAGGTAATTGCCACTCTGCAGGAAATCGGCTGGCTATTGAACCGGGAAAAGAGTCATCTAGAACCAACTCAGAAACTTGTGTACTTAGGCGCACAGTTCAACACGGCCGAGAACACAATCTCTCTTCCGGTGGAGAAAATTACAGTCATCCGGGACCGGCTGCGGCCGGCCCTCTCGTCTTCACATCTCAGGGCATCTCACTGTCTCTGGATAATTGTCACCATGGCTTCTACATCTCTCATGGTCAAGTGGGCCCTGTGGAGGATGCGCCCATTCCAAATGGGATTTCTGCAACAGTGGAGGCCGGACAAGGGCGACCACCTGGTCCGCATAACTGCGGCCATGAAGGACAGCCTGCCGTGGTGGCTACACTCCAACAACCTTCTCAGGTGCCACCCCATATCCCCGCCCCGTTACAACAGATGCCAGCAACACAAGGTGGGGGGCCCATTGCAGGGCAGAATTGGCCCAGGGAAGATGGGGACCACTTCCTCGCATACCGGTGTCCAACGTCCTGGAACTACGAGCAGCCTATCATGCCCTTCAGGCCTTTCGCCAGCGGTTGCAGGGGAAAGCAGTCCTACTGAAGATGGACAATGTGGCGGCGGTCTCATATGTGAAGAGGCAGGGCGGGACCCGAAGTCCATCCCTGTTATGGGAAACAGAGCCGATCTTATCATGGGCCCAGAGGTTCCTGACGGACATCCCCGCAGCTTACATTCCGGGGAGTCAGAACGCGCAAGCAGACTTTCTATCCAGGGTACACTTGAACAACAGGGAGTGGTCGCTACATCCAGTGGTATTTACCTGGATCCAGTCTCTGGGAGTCGACCCTGAGGTCGACCTCTTCGCCTCCCCTCTAAACTACAAGCTCAGAAACTTTTATACGCGGGGCCAGTGCCCGCAAGCATTCGGAGTGGACGCCTTGACAGACGATTGGAGGTTCAGCAGGGCTTACGCCTTCCCTCCAACACCCTTCATTCTACGCTTCCTGCAGAGACTGCGGTCCGAGGAAGCCAAAGTCACGGCAATACTTCCCTTCTGGCCCAACAGGCCCTGGCTCACGCTGTTGACCCAGCTCAGCTACAGGGTCCCAGTGCCTCTCCCTCTCAGACCGCACATTCTTTCTCAGGGGACAGTCCTGCACCCATGTCCAGCACGGCTGCGCCTGACGGTCTGGTTCTTGAGAGGGAGCGGTTCGAGGCCTTGGGCTGTGCTCCCCGGGTAATCTCTACTCTAATGAATTCCAGGAGACTCAGCACTAACAAAGTGTATGGAAGGATATGGTCCAGATTTTCAGACTTTGTGTCCTCAAAAGGAAGACCCGTGAGGGACGCAGGGATTCAGGAAGTTCTCGGATTCCTACAGTCTGGGCTCGATTTGCCTCTTTCAGTTAGCTCACTGAGGGTACAGGTGTCGGCCTTATCTGCTTTCACAGGAACAACTTGCGCGTCCAGCCCCCTGGTCCGCCAATTTCTCAGAGGGGCTGCAAGGCTAAGACCACAGAGGAAAGCAAAGTTCCCGAAATGGGATCTACCCCTAGTCCTTGACTTTTTAGCCGAGCCAGCATCGAATGGATTAAATGTGTCATCAGTGAGAGACTTGTCCTTGAAAGCGGCCTTCCTGGTGGCGATAACCTCGGCCAAAAGGGTTTCAGAGATCGGGGCTTTGGGCCACAAGGAGCCATTTCTGACGTTCTTCCCGGACCGAGTGGTGCTGATCCCAATGCTTGGGGCCAGACCTAAAGTGACGTCAGCATTTCATGAAAATCAAGAAATTACCTTACCCACCTTTGAGTCTCCAGAGTCCTCGGGGGTGCATCCCCTGGATGTGGGAGAAACATTGAAGGCCTATCTGCAGGCTACAGCGGCTTTTAGACACTCAGAGAATCTGTTTGTCCTGTTTGCCGGAAGGAATAAGGGGCAAAAGGCCTCTTCCAGAACGATTGCATCCTGGATCATCCAAACCATCCAGAGGGCTTATAGGGCTAGGGGCTTGGCCCCGCCAGAGGCGGTGATGGCACACACCACCAGAGGCATCGCTACATCATGGGCAGCGGCTCGACATGTCACACCGGAAGTCATATGTAGGACGGCCTCATGGTCCTCGCTAAATACCTTTATGACACACTACTGCGTGGAACCAGCTTCATTATCTTCTATTAATTTTGAGTGCTGTCAGCCGACAATGCAAATTAAATTGTTTCTGTTGCTCAGCATTCCCACCCGTGTGTTTTTTTTTTTTGGCTAGTTAAGTCCCACACGTAGGCTGCCATGGAGTCTGTCAGGAAAACGGAAAATTCCCTATCGGATACTTACCGTAATTTTCCTTTCCTGATGGACTTCATGGCAGCCTACGTGTGGGTTTACCCCGCCCCCTCCACTCCCATAGGACCCTATTACCATAAATTTGGCCGCCTGGCCCTTACCTGTGTTCCGTATCTAGCCCCTCCTCTTAGACCCGAGGGTGGGGAACTCCGGCTGCCATGGAGTCCATCAGGAAAGGAAAATTACGGTAAGTATCCGATAGGGAATTTTCCGTTTTCTTTACCTAAGAACCTTTTAAAGCCCATCCTTCAATATTGACACTATTACATTCTGGCAAAACTACAAAATTTCACAGAAATATTGAAAATGGCCCTCCCTTGCACCTTCCTTGCTGGTACTTATTACATTTCTTGTTGCATTTTGTCTCTCCCTAAACTTGCTCTCAATGGAATGGCCCTGATTCATCAACCTGCACTATAAAGGGATTTGAAAGGAGTGCCAAAGTGACCTCGTAGTCCTTATGTCATTTTAGCATGCCTTAGGTCAGCAGTGTATTTAGGTTTTGTGCTGCCCTAGGCCTGACTAAACTCGTGCACCGCCCTAATTTAAATATGAGCCACCCCTTCCTGTCAAGGCCACACCCCTTCCTGTTTAGGACCCGCCTTGAAATTTTCCAGTGGGGACAGCTGCTTTATGGGGGTGACTGATTTGCCTCCCGGACCAGTCCGCCCCATAAGACTGACGCTACACTAAAAGCACAAGCTGATGGGGACTCTTTTTGTGCTGCCCCCTGCAAAGTGCCGCCCTAGGCCTGGGCCTTGTCGGCCTAGGCCAAGATACAGCGTTGGCTTAGGTGCTATTTTGCACTGCTTAAAGTGGAATGAAACTGAACTCAATCAAGTCAGTTACTTTCAAGGCATGATGTAAATTATATAAAAGGAAAGGTGCACAAAATAGTCTCATAATGCAGTAAGTTAATAAATGATTTATTGCGCACGTTGTTATTATGTTGCAACACTTCTGCTCTGACATCTCTTTTACATGAGAAATAGAGGAGCTTCCTATGATAAGATTTTTCAACCTATGGACCACTGGGTTCTCTTTGGTGGCTAGCAGGGCTGAATGCCGGGAAATTTTTGTCGGACTGCAGGAATTTAGTTATACTTTATGTCAAGAGGCACACATCACAGGATTTCTAACTTGATTCATTATAACAAAAGGTTTTTTATTAAAAATGTTGTTAGTATCTTAATGAAAGGGAAAGCAAAGGTAAAATATAAGCAGACCATACTTTTAAAGTGTTTCTAGCTCAAGGTCATGTAACTTGTGAAAGTGGAAATCTAAGTTTTGGATGGAGTGATGAAAGGTTAGAACTTCTGTCAGCTTTTTTTCTTTGCTGTCTGTGAATCTATTGGGGAGCCTTCGCCTCATTTCATGTGTGTCACCTAGACAAGAAGTGAGAGAAAAGTGAGAGAAAATACAAAAGTTGACAGTATCAGGGTCATAAAAGGTATATCTCCCAATGAGGACATTTTTTTCCAGTGACAACTGTCAAGGGTGAGACTCTTTGTGGAGATTCCCTCACAAGACAGGAAGTGAGGGGAACATTTCCCACTAAAAACACAGTAATCAAATCCTGACCAATGTTTTATCCTCTATGCAATCTATCCAACAGAACAAAAAACTGTTTTAAGTATCACATTAAAAAATAATCTCTCTTATCACTGATACAGTGCGATACATTCATGGTATTTGTCCAGTTCGATATTTTTGTATATTTGTTTTTCTTCCTTTTTATTAAGGGAAAACCTAAGTAAGAAAAAAGAATAAGAAAAGGAAAAATGCTGATGTAGAGCAGGCCACACAGTCATTAATGCCAACCAAGGCAAGAGCGCTGAGGGTCCCTGAGATGGCTCCTGAAATGTCAAGATGCAATAATGTGAAGAACCCGAATCTCCACTGCCCAATTACCAGCAGGAAAAGTATCTGATTGCCTCTTAATTGTATCCAGGATGAGGTGAGGCGTCTAGTGAGGAGTAATGGGATAATGGATCCCACATTTGCTACTTAACAATTCTACTCCAAGTTGACAAGAGGCACTCGCTCTCCCGCAGGTTCACATTACAGCAGACGAGAGGAGAAGACTTTAAACAACGCACAACTTGGCAAAAAAAAGCATGTTTGTGTGTTCAGGAATAGAATTTCCTAGCTCATGACCTGGACTGGTTTATTTGTTGACATTTATCTGTTACCAGTTTAATTTTCTCAGAAGTGAGATGATGACCGCATCCCAACCCCAAGATATCATTGACAAGAAGGCCTCCGGCAACTCAAACAGGCACAAATCCCTGGCTGCAGCACAGAGACCTGGGCCCACCATAGAGGCCAGGCCTTACCACAACAGTCAGGTTTCATGGGGAAGATCAAAACACAGCCAGGGCAATTGCTGAGCACAGGAACAAGATAATAAGTGGTCAGCTGAGACATACCACCATGCTGCCTGTAGAATGAGGACTCAGTGGTAAGCTGGGTAATAAGTAGCCTGGGACATTAGGATAAATCAGAAATCCGGTATAGGTCATATGCAACTCTGACCTTTGCAGTTTCAGTCCCTTTCAAAAACCAATGTAAGTGTGGACATATTGGTTGAATAAATGGCATGATGATGCATGGGAAGGGGGGGGGGGGGATACTGTTGGGGTGATAGTTAGAGACGATTGTTAGTTAGAAGCAGTATGGTTGTTTCGACCCTGCGTGGTCAATGTGCGCCAAATTGTTGGCACCTAATTATTACAAAAACAATAAAAAGAAATTTATAAAAAAAAAAAAAAAATCTAAGAAGTGGTCAAGCAACGTCAACTTTAAAGGGAACAGATCTATAAGGAGCTCCAATGTCATCAGCTTGTTAACCTGTCAGCACGTGTTAATACTTCTTAATTTGTAAATATAAATTAACATCTATCAATCAAAAGCCTCCTCTCTAGGGGAGGCAAGGAGTGTAGTCCGGGTTCTGCTACACAGCCTACCAATGGATCTCACTTCTTAAAGTGCCCTCATTTCCTAAAGAGCTTGAACAAGCAGATTTTAAAGGGCAGCCCGAATGAAGGTATTGCTGGTGGTGCTGGATCCCAATTTAGTGTCCTGGCTTGTGGTGTTCACTGTACTTCACCAGGTGGAGTTCAGGAACATCTAGTTAGGCAGCTCTTATGCATGAAAGGAATGCAGAGAAGAGCCCTAGGTGAAATATAGTAGTATATACTGTACACTCTCCTCTATGCACCAACTTGCTTGCAGATCTCCTTTTAACTCCTTCAGCACAACTCTAGCTTGTGGAACTACAACAGTGTTAATTTTGTCGACTAAAATACTGTTGACTAAATTAATACTATTTTAGTCAACTAAATACGACTAAAACAAAAACAATTGAGATGACTAAAATACAACTAAAACTAAAATGGCATTTTAGTCAAAAGACTAAAATATGACTAAAACTAAAATGGCATTTTAATCAAAAGACTATGACTAAAACTAAATTGGAATTTGACATCAAACTTAACATCGTACTACCACATAAGAATATGTAGGGGGCATATATACTAAGCTGCTAAAAGTAAAAAAAAAAAAAAGATAAAGGCTTTTCTTATTTTTTTTTTCTTCATATTTATTGTTGGTAACATATTCAGGTAATATGTACAATGGCATTACAGCCCAAAGAGTTTACTTTTTTTTAATTTTTATATTATATTTTCAAGTTGTACTTCCGCTTGTCAAAGAGCAATATATTTGTTTGTTTATGAAACTTGGTTTTATTTATAAAGACGTTATATATTTTACTCCAGAAGTATATCATGAGTTTGGCAAATCTAGAGAAATGCTTAAATAATGCATTAAAATTTAACTTTAACTAAGATCTCCTTTAATTCCTTCAGCACGACTCTTGCTTGTGGAACTACAACAGTGTTAATTTTGTTGACTAAAATATTTTTGTTGACTAAATTAATACTATTTTAGTCGACTAAATATGACTAAAACAATTGAGATGACTAAAATACGACTGAAACTAAAATGGCTTTTTAATCAAAAGACTAAAACAGGACTAAAAACTAAAATGGCATTTTAGTCCAAAGACTAGAACCGAAACAAAATCGAAATTTGATGTCAAAATTATTACTGAACTACAACACTCAGGACCAGCTGGCACTGTTTGGATGGTCTATAATAAAGGCTCAATTAGACCAGTAGCAAATACTACACAAACTTTGTTTAAGAGCCCCTGTTAACAGGAGCCCCTCAGTCATCAGGCTCTTTTCAAAAGGGGTTACTGTCCAGATCTAGGCCCAGTGCCATCCATCTGGCATAGGTCAGGGTGGCAGGCCGGCCTAAGTCCAAAAAATAAACAGAAAAGATGCACCCACCAGCAGTCCTTCACGCATAGATATTTGGATCCAGCAGCCTTCTCATACTGCCATCATCTTTTCTGATTGAAACAGAGTGGCTCCTAGAAAGCTATCCTGCCTTCACGACCACCACTCTGTCTTTGTGGATTGCTCTCCCCACCTTCCATTCCTCTCAAATGTCTTAAACCCAGGCCCAGGTCTCTCCACAAACTGGTACCCACAGAGGCTTAGGGACATGCATGTACTCCCACACCAGGTCATCCTCCCACTCTCTCTGGGAGTCCTCAATGATGTCCATGATGTTGGGAGGGACATGAGATAGTCTATACCCCACCCCAGAGCGGCTCTGTGTTGAACCTTCCGCTGGAATCTGGAAAACCTGGGCAGTTCTCTTGGCCACAGATGATGTCCAAGAGGATGAAACATGTCGGGTGACTGCTGATCCTATGCTGTTGAGCTATATTTATGATGAGCTCGCTATTTAACATTTGGATGTAAGTGTAATATTTTCCTTTTTTAATAAACTCACTCTTACGGATTCACACTATGTGAGGTTGTTCTTTCCTTCTATATCGGGCATAATGTGAGAACCCCTGGAGATCTAGGTCGGTGGAAACTATCAGTTGATACCATCCTGAATAGGACACACCAGACAGCAAAGCACCAGTTCGATGACACCATTATGTGAATAAAAAGCCGGGTCCATCTTCCTTGGAAAGACTGGTGTCTCTTAGGAGATTTTATTAACGCGCGCTTTCATTGGCTGTCTGGTAAGCCTTTAATCTTCCTAGAGTCGGGGGTTCATAGTCCCTTTTAGGGACTCCTTGAAGTTTCAGATGCCCTGCTAAGAGGATTTCCTAGATTTTGAAGTCCTATATGAACTTTGAACTGTTTTGAACTTTCTATAACTTTCATTATGTTTTTTCCATGATTCTGAATAGTGGTGGACTATACTGCATTCTCTGCCACACACAATAACTTCATTTCTGAAAACCGTCTTTTACATTTTTGGGCCCATGTGTGGTTGAAGGTGGATTCCTTTCTGATGGTGACACCATATATATATGTTTTTATTTATATGTTTATATATATTCTTATATTGTGATTATCCACATTCACACAAACACTAGACACCCAATTTTTATATTTTTTCACACGTCACTTTATTTATACATTTCTCCAGTCACTCTTGTGATTAATGCTACTTCCTTAGTTCCAATTAGCACTACACAATAACCCCTAGTTCTCTCGGCCTCCCTCTTCCTGAAAGGAAGCAGGCATTAGGTGACCTCCTGACCCATTGCCCGAATTCAGCTGCTTTGATCTGAGGGCACATCTCCCTCCTGCACTGACTCCTTTCAGGTGGAGTCGGCAGAGCACATAGGCGCAGCCAGCATTTCAGGGACACTGTCTGGTTCCTGCTGGGCAGTATTTACAGTTACCAGGTCACTCAGTAGTAATGTGGCAACTGCTCACTGGATACTAGCCGGGTAAGCAGCATACCTCCCAACCATCCCTGAATGGGCGGGATTGTCCGCAGACTGATTTTTTTCCAGCAATCCCGCAGAGGCAGGCAGAATCCTGCACGCTGCGTTTCTCACTGTCTGTGAAAGCCTTGTTGAATTGGACCTCCTTGCTGATTGGCTGCAGCTCATAGCAATCCTCTGTACTGGCCAGTCACTCTGCTGTGGGGGTGGGGTCAGCTGCCCTTCTGTGCCGAGAAGAAGGAGGCACTCAATGGAGGAGAGCAGGTGAGTGTCAGTGTGTGTGTGTCTGAAAACTTTGCCGCTGTTCCTGTTCTCTTGCAGTGTCCTGGCAGATCATGGCAGTGAGACCGATGGTAAAGCCTGTGCCCATTGCTCTGATCATTGCATGATGATCTCTCCTGCTTGCTTCATTGATCTGCATTGATCTCTCCTTCTTGCTTCATCTCAAAAAGTTGGGAGCTATGAAGCAGGCTCATTGCACTGACCGCACCGGATCCAGGCACTGACTGACGAGGTCGGGATCTGGCATTCAGGACACAGCAGGCTGCTCACTTCCTCTCGATCATCCTGAGTGTGAATCCCCCGCGATGGTCCAACCGGACACTGATGTCAACCAGTGTCCGCTCCTGCGGATCAGGGAACCAGGTTATGGCTGGGCACAAACATGCAGCCTCCACCATCTTGCTTCTTTTCCTCACTGCTGGCAGGGAAAGCTGGGTCTCGTCGTGGGCGTGACTCCTCCCCCAAGCTTCCAGACTGGCTGGCGCATGCAATGCTAATAAGCAGGCCTTTTCCTGTGCAGTTGGCTGTAACCCCTTGCTCACTGTTCTGAAGTTTGCAGGCACACTGACACTTGCAGAACTCGTCCAGACATGTCGCTCGACACCGACAGTAACTGAGAGCAGGTGGCAGCTTGCAGCTACTGTGGTTGCCTTTGGTAACAGCAAAGTCTCTGGCACACATCTTACTGTAGTTAGCGGGATTAGGACAGTCCTTCCTACAAGCCATGGTTGGATAACTGGCTGACTCCCCCCTTCAGGCGCTCACTGGCCTACCCCGATCACGATGGGCAACAGCATATGTCTCCATGCACACTTTACTGTAGATAGCAGGATAGGATTTTGAAGCATAAAGTCACTTTGTCCAGCATTAGCAGATCACTGGACATATTTGTAATCCATGGGCGCAATCCCCCGCTGTGGTTGTCACAGGTGACAGCCCATGGTAAATACCACTGAAAGCTAAGATTTGTAATCCCAGTGTTTGTCCCAGCCTCGGTTGGGGCAACTGGGCAATAACTTGAAAGGCAGCTCCCGCTGGTTGTTATGGACAGCGTTTTTTTTTTTCTGAGTAACAGTCACAAGAAGGCAGAGCTCAAAAGTCCTTTCCACAGTTTTAACCCCTGTAGTGGTCCTGAACAAATTTCAGTTTCTGGCTCGTTTGGAATTTCAGTTTCTAGGGACACTGGCTGGTAAGTTACCCGTGGGCGGATAACCTGGACAACGCCCCCAAATGTAGCGCTACACCCCCGCAGGAGACGCTGGTGAATGGGATCTCCCACCCTGCACAGTCAAGCACACCGCATTTTCCACAGCACACTGAGTCAGGAAACAGTCTGAGCAGCTTTGTTTTTTCTTTTTGTTTTAATTAGGGGATTCAAACTTGGACATGGATGGGGAATATGGGATGCCCACTTGATCAGTGTAGTAAAGTCCTCTGCTTCCTGCACCAACTTGCTTGCAGATCTCCTTCAACTCCTCCAGTACAACTCTAGCTTGTGGAACTACAACACTAAGGACCAGCTGGCACTGTTTGGATGGTCTAATAAAGGCTCAATTAGACCAGCAGCAAATGCCACTTACAGGCAGAGACCAAGGGCCCCTTTGGTGCAGCAAAGAGTCCTAGTGCACTGTACAGCTGTCCGATCTGTGGCTACTGCTCCCAGTACCACCTCTTCAGGCACTGCCAGCCCACCTGGCTGCAGCTGCCCCTTTCTCTGGCCGATCCACCACAGTCCTCCTGACTGACTCTGCATCTGTTAGGAAATTGGCCGTTCCGGATGTCTGTGCCCGTCAATGCCAATGGCGCCAAAACAACCTATTTAGGCTGGAAACACCTTGCAGCAGATACTGTCCATTCTACAGCATTCCCTTGACCCCAGTGACTACTTTGAGAGACTTTTCTGCACCTGTGACCCCGGCTTTACTTGGACTTGTTGCTTTCTGCCTGCCCTGACCCCCGGCCTCTCTACGACTACCCTTCTGCCTGATCCTTCTGTACCTTTGCTGCCCGCACGTTGCCAACCCTGCTTGCACCTGACCACCCGCCTGCCTGCTCCACCTATACCGCATTGCCAGCCTGTTGCTGACCCGGACTGTACGACCACTCTTCAGCCTGCACACGCTCCAGTGAACATCCCACATACCATCAAGTGACCCAGTCCAACCCTCGTGCTCTACAAGGGCCGCAAGAGAGGTGACCCCTGCATAAGCCAGACTCATCCGCCAGGTACGTGACAGTAACGGACAGCCATGTCTGAGTCTGCGCAGGGGACCTCTCCCATGGACGAGCTGTGTGCACACCTTGCGGGACTCACCCAAGCTGTAAAGAACCTGCAGGATGGTTACAACCACTTGGAAGGAAGAGTGCAGGAGCTTTCCCTGCCAGCACCAGCCAGTCCCAGCCAACCGGCTTCCCACACCGTTGTGGCGCTACCAAGTCAGCCCAGGGTGCCCATGCCTGAGCGGTTTGCAGGAGACTGCAGAAAGTTCCGGGCTTTCCGTAATTCCTGTGAATTATACTTTGACCTCCAACCCCGGACCTTTTCACTGGAGGCCACGAAAGTGGGGTTTGTGATATCCCTCCTTCTAGAGGAGTCCCAAACCTGGGCGCAACGCCTCCTGGAGCAGAAAGCCCCAGACACAACCAGTCTGGATCGGTTCTTCCGGGCAATGGCCAACTATATGAAGATCCTCACCAGGTAGCCACAGCAGAGGCAGCCCTCCATGCTCTTCAGCAAGGCCGCCGCCCAGTGGAGGAGTATGTATCCGAATTCCGGCGATGGAGTGCAGATATTGCCTGGAATGACGCGGCTCTCAACTACCAATTCCGGCTGGGTCTCCCGGAGCCGCTCAAAGATGAGCTGGCTCGCGTCGGGGACCCACACATACTCAACGCTCTGATCAATCTGGCCATCCAGATTGATTGCCGTCTGTGGGAACGCAGGGCCGAGAGATCCACTGGGCCTGCACGTCTGACCTGGATGATGCCTCGGGTTCCCAGTTATCCAGTGCCCGGTCCAGCTGCCTCCTCCTCCGCTTCACCAGACCCAGAAGAACCTATGCAAATTGGGCTCTTCCGTCCGTCTCTGACCCCTGAAGAGCACCAATGGCGCATGTCACAGAATTTGTGCGTGTATTGTGGAGGTCCTGGGCACCTGGTGAGAAATTGTCCTGCCAAGGCCGGTAAGTGCACCACCAGTAACCCTGATGGACTGTTGTACCTGCCTAACGATAAAGCTCACCTTGTGCTTTCTGTCTCTCTGCAGCTTCCCAGCGGGACTATTCCAGTGCTGGCAATCCTTGATTCTGGTGCATGCAGCTGCTTTGTGGACATCTCTTTCGCATCGCATCACCAGATTCCCCTTAGGCCAAAGAAACATCCCATGGTCGCCCGACTGGCCGACGGGTAAACTATTAGTTTAGGCACCGTTACCCAGGAAACCATCCCAGTGCTTACCAGGACCAAAGGAGGACATGCCGAGTTTCTGCTATTGGACGCCATCGCGTCCCCACTATTTCCAATTATCATGGGCATCCCCTGGCTCTGGACTCACAATCCCCAAGTTGACTGGGTCACCGGCGAAGTGAACTTCTCCTCCCCTTACTGCGGTTGCCACTGCCTGCCTCAGTCTCCGGAGAACCCTCCAGTAATACTTAGTTTGGGCACAGACGTCGACAATTCCACCTGCTCGTCCCTGTTCCCTATCATGAATTCCTAGACGTTTTCAGTAAGAAGGGAGCAGACGTTCTCCCACCACACTGGTCCTACCACTGCCCGATTGACCTCTTACCAGGGGCTGAAGTTCCTTTCGGGCGGATCTTCCCCTTATCAGAGGTGGAGTTGGCCGCCCTCAAGGCATACCTGGATGAGAGTCTGGAGAAGGGCTTTATTCAACCATCCACCTCACCAGCAGGCGCCGGAATCTTCATTGTAGAGAAGGACCATTTGCTCCGGCCCTGTATTGACTATCGGGAACTTAATCGGATTACCATCAAGAACCGATACCCATTACCTCTGGTCCCAGAACTCTTCCAGAGGTTGGGGACCTCAGCAGCCTTCACTAAGTCGGGGCTTACAACCTGAACCGCACTCGCGAAGGGGACGAGTGGAAGACCGCATTCCGAACACGGTTTGGGCACTATGAATATCTTCTCATGCCCTTCGGACTATGCCCCTGCGACTTTCCAACACCTGGTAAACGACATCTTCCGGGACTTTTTAGGCCAGTTTGTAGTCGTTTTCTTGGATGACATCTTAATCTTCTCCCCTTCTCGTGAAGAGCGTGCTCACCCACCTCCGACTACACGGCCTCTATGCCAAGGCGGAAAAATGCGCTTTTGAGTGTGCTGAAATTTCATTCCTGGCGTTTGACATTTCCACTGCCGGAATCACCATGTACCCCCAGAAGGTCTCGGCCATCCTGGACTGGCCCGCTCCTGCTGACAAAAAGGGAGACCAGCGATTCGTTGTGTTTGCAAACTTCTATCGGAAGTTTATCAAGGGGTTTTCAGCAGTCATCACCCCAATAACCCATCTCACCAAACAGGTCTCACACTTTTGCTGGACTCCCGAGGCCCAAGAGGCCTTCACCCAACTCAAACGACTGTTCACATCTCCCCCCGACCTTAAGCACCCGGATCCTGCATTGCCATATACCTTGGAAGTAGATGCCTCTGAGACAGCAGTGGGAGCAGTCTTCTCGCAGAGACGGGGTCCAAAGGCTTCACTTCACCCTATTGCCTTCTTCTCTAGGAAGCTAACACCTCCGGATAGGAACTATGATGTTGGCAATAGGGAACTACTGGCAATCAAGTCGGCCCTGACAGAATGGCGGTACCTCCTGGAAGGAGCTTCCCATCTGATTCTGTTTTTTACAGACCACAAAAACCTAGAATACCTGTGGACCGCCAAAAGACTGCAGGCACGATGGGCATTTTTTTTCTCCCGATTCCAGCTGCACTTCACTTACAGGCCCGGGGCTGAAAACGTAAAGCCGGATGCATTATCAAGAATGTTTCCTGTTCCGCCTCCGCCGGATACCATCCTTCCTGCCCACAGCTTTGTGCTCACCCAGGAAGATCTTCTGTCCCAGATCCAGAGGTCTTGCACTGGCCTCACTGAACTGCTAGACCCCCAACTCAGATTAAAAGATAGGTTATGGTGGTTCGGCAATAGACTGTATGTCCAACAGGAACTCCGCTCAGCAGTCCTCAGACTCTGTCACAATACCAAGATGGCCGGGCACTTTGGTGGACGCAAGACAACAGAGTTACTTGCACACTCATTCTGGTGGCCTCGGCTGAAGGAAGATTGTCAGAGCTATGTAGCCACCTGTCCTGTCTGTGACAAAACAAATCGGAAAAATCCAAGGCCTGGGGTCTCCTCAACCCATTGCCCATTCCAGAACGTCCATGGGCTCAAATCGCAATGGACTTCATAGTGGAGCTCTCACCATCTGCAGGTTACAACACAATCTTGGTGGTTGTGGACAGGCTCATGAAGATGGCACATTTTTTGCCCATGAAGGGTACTCCGTCTGCGGCTGAGACCACGGAAATCTTTATAAGGGAGGTGGTCCGGTTACATGGAATTCCTACTAACATCGTGTCTGACCGAGGAGTGCAGTTCACCTCCCGCTTTTGGAAGTCCCTGTGTGCCACTTTGGGAATCGAGCTGGCCTTCTCCTTGGCCTACCATCCCCAGTCCAATGGGCAAACAGAGAGGACTAACCAAACTCTCGAACTGCTGGAGGAAATCCTGCAAAAAGTGGACTTTTTAGTGCTATTTGCCCGTTCACGCACGCGCACATGTGCACCAAGCGCCGGAAACGGCGCCATACGGCTCTATTTCAGTTCAGCACACCCTGCAGCAGGTGCTGTCTGATCTACAGCATGTAGTGTGTGTTCCTGATTAACCTATACTATGATTTTCTGTTCCTGTGACCCGGCTTGCCTGACTCTGCTGATTTCTGCCTGCACCGACCCCTGGATTGTCTATGACCACTCTCTTGCCTGACCCTTCTGTACTTTTTCTGCCTGCCTGTTGACGACCCTGCCTGGACCAAGTGCAAAGTTCATTCATTGGAGAGGGTCCCTGTCTGATACTGTCACGGTGAAGGCTCTCCAAGATGATTACGTGCGGCTGGAAGGCTAACTCCGGGAGGTCTCCGCACCACCTGCATCCGGGTCTGACTCGCTTCCTGATCACACCCTCATCCCTCTGCCTTCGGAGCCTGAGGTACCCCTGCCTGAACGGTTCACAGGGGACTGTAAGAAATTCCGGGCATTCCGCAACGCATGCGAAATATACTTCGCTCTCCAACCCTGCACCTCTTCTCAAGAAGCCACCAAAGTGGGACTTGTCATTTCACTCCTCCAGGGTGAGCCCCAGGCCTGAGCTCACCGGCTTCTGGAGCAGAAGACCCCAGAAACCACCAGCCTGGCATGCTTCTTCCTGGCCATGGCGCATCTATACGAGGACCACACCAAGCCGCCACGGTCAAAGCTGCGCTCCACGACGGAGGATTACGTGGCAGAATTCTGGCGTTGGAGTGCTGACACCACCTAGAACTCCGCAGCCCTCTGCTTCCAGTTCCGTTTGGGCTTGTCTGAGCTTCTCAAAGATGAGCTAGCTCGTGTTGATGTTCCCCTGACTCTGGACACACTGATTGATCTGGCCATCCGGATCGATCGCCGCCTGCGGGTGGGCCACTCTGAAAGACTGGTTACGTTCCGGCGCCCAAGCCTCACTCCAGAGGAGAGGCTCAGTCGCATGACCCAGGACTTGTGCCTATACTGTGGAGCTGCCAGGCACAGGGTGTGAACCTGCCCAGCCAAATGGTCTAGGAGTTCTTACTCCACCAAGGGGGAGGTCCTGTCCCTGTCCAGTCCTACGACCCATTTGGCGCTCTTCATTACCCTACAACTGCCTGTCGGAGATGTCCCAGTCTGGGCAATCATAGACTCTGGGGCCTACAGTTGTTTCATGGACCTGACCTTCGCAGCCCAGCACCAGGTACCTCTCCAGACTAAGGCGCACCAAATGACTATTCATCTGGCCGACGGGTCCACCATCAGCTCGGGTACCATGACTCACGAGACTGTCCCCATTCTAGCCCGCACTCCTGATGGTCATGTGGAGCTACTACGCCTGGACGCCATTGCGTCCCCGCTTTTTTCTATCATACTTGGGATCCCTTGGCTTCGGGCACACTGCCCACAGATCAACTGGGTCACTGGCAACGTGCTGTTCGCGTCCTCCTATTGTCTTCACCACCTTTTCCCGCAACCTATGGATCTGGCCCTCACCATACCTTGCCTGGACCCGGAGCTTGATACAGAAACCCGTCTGGCAGTTCCACGAATTCCTGGATGTTTTTAGTAAGAAGGGGGCGGATGTGTTGCCGCCACACCGAGCATATGACTGCCCAATAGAATTGCTTCCAGGGGCAGAGGTACCTTTCGGCAGGAAATTCCCGCTTTCTGAGTTGGAACTTACAGCCCTCAAGGCATATTTGGATGACAATCTGAAAAAGGGATTTATCCAGCCCTCTACGTCCCCCGCCGGGGCCGGGATATTCTTTGTTGAGAAAAAGGACAAGTCCCTTAGACCTTGCATCGACTACCGGGACGTCAGTAAGATCACGGTTAAGAACCCTTATCCCTTACCCCTGGTTCCAGAGCTATTCCAGAGACTCAGTTTGGCCAAGGTGTTCTCAAAGTTAGACCTCCGAGGGACCTACAACCTCATCCGTATTAGAGAGGGAGGGGAGATGAGCGGAAGATGGCCTTCCGAACCCGATTTGGCCACTACGAATATTTGGTGATGCCATTCGGCCTATGCAACGCCCCGACCACTTTCCAACATCTTGTTAATGACATTTTCCGGGATTTTCTTGACATATTCATAGTGGTCTACCCCGATGACATTTTTTTATATTTTCCTCATCCCTGGAAGAGCACCGTAGCCATGTCAAGAGCATACTGAGCCGCCTGCGCAAGCATGGACTATACGCTAAGGCTGAGAAGTGCGCATTTGAATGCTCTAGTATCTCTTTCCTGGGCTTCATGCTCTCCACCTCCGGCATAACCATGGACCCCCAGAAGGTCTCTGCTATTGTGGAATGGCCAGTGTCTACCGACAGGAAAGGGGTGCAATGCTTTGTTGGCTTTGCCAACTTCTATCGAAAATTCATTAAGGGGTTCTCAGCCGTCATCGCTCCCCATCACTCAGCTCACAAAGCAGAACACACATTTACTATGGACCTCAGAAGCCCAAGTGGCATTCCAACAACTCAAAAAACTTTTCACCTCTGCACCAGTCCTCAAGCATCCTGATCCTACCCTGCCGTACATCCTGGAAGTGGTTGCATCCAAAACGGTGGTGGGAGCGGTACTTTCTCAGAGACAAGGGCCTAAAGCCGCTTTTCACCCCATTGCCTTCTTTTCTCAGAAATTAACTCCCCAAAAAAAATTACGATATGGGAGACAGAGAATTACTTGCCATAAAATCCGCCTTGCAGGAATGGCGGTATCTGCTGGAGGGAGCTTTGCATCCAGTTCTGGTGTTCACTGATCATAAGAACTTAGATTACCTGTGGACAGCTAAGAGACTAAAGCCCTGTCAGGCCCGCTGGGCCCTCTTCTTTTCCCGATTTAAACTCCACATCACATATAGGCCTCGGTCAAAAAACGTGAAGCCGGACGCCCTCTCCAGGATGCTTCTTAAGACAGGGGAGTCTACTCTACCGGATACCATCCTCCCTTCCCGGAGCTTCTTATTAACCCAAGAGGATCTTCTTTCTCAAATCCGAGGGTCCCCTGCCGGGTCCGTCATCCCTGAGGACCCCAGGCTCACCCAACATGACGGGCTGTGGTGGCTGAGTACAAGAATCTTCGTCCCGGAAGAACAATGTCTGGCAGTCCTGTAGTTGTGCCATGATCATAAGCTGGCAGGTCATTTCGGGGGTCGCAAGACTACGGAGCTACTTGCACGTTCATTCTGGTGGCCTCGGGCCGACAAGGCCTGCCGAGAATATGTTAAGGCCTGTCCCACCTGTGCCTGTAACAAGGTCGACAGGACCGAGGCCTGGGGGCTGCTAAATCCACTGCCAGTTCCAGAGCGCCCCTGGTCGCATGTGCCCATGAACTTTATGGTGGAGTTACCTCCATCTGCTGGATTCTCCACCAGCCACAAACCAGTCACCATTTTGGGCGAACCTCGGCTACCACCCCTCTTTCCTGCCTTACCTGGTACCAGAAAGTGCAGTACCTGCTGTTCAAGACATGGCCACCCTCTTGGTGGAAAACACCAAACTCTTGCGGGAGACATTGTCTCGGTCACAAGAATATAATAAGCAAACCTTTGACAGGGGAAGACGAGGGGAGCTGGATCTACAACCGGGCAACCAAGTCTGGCTGGCCACCAACAAATTGGTGAACCCCCCACAAATTGGAATTTCTATTCTGTTGATGGAATAAATACATTTTGGACGTTTTGGTGGGGTGCTCTAACTTCTCTGAATACTTGTAAGGGCAGCAAGGCTATCGCAGAAATGGCCATTAGGCTTCCAAGTAATGGAGCTTGGGTCAAGGCGCTATCATGAAAGTGACATCTTACCACGAGAGAATATGAGAGATTCACAGATTTTCAGTGGAGAATCGTGTCTTCGTGAAATTGGCAGGAAAAAAAGAGGTCTGCAAGTGAGTTTGCTCCACCAAATTATTTTGAAGACTTCTTCTTGACATAGCACATGAACAGATGCGAGACATATACAGTAAAACTTTTTCCACCATAGAGGAAGAGCAATTGGTGCTTAACTATGCAACATGACCCAATATGACAGACAAACTCTGCATGCACTGTCAAAACTTTTGAAAACTCAGATGCACTTATTTTTTTCTGACGTGAACCATCTACACCATCCAATCACAAGATGATTGTTCACATCACTTGGAAATATAAATCCATGGATCGCCACCATTTCAATCATATTCAGCTAAACATCAACCAAGGTTGCAGCAACATTTTGATTTAAAAGTGGTCAGAATTTTCCACTATATTTATGAGTGTTTTCTTTGATGGTGCCATACGTTTGAACACATTGTGGAATTACTTACTTTCAGTGGTTTTCATTTAAGAAAAAAACATTTGATTACACTGAAAATTACAATTGTACCACAATTTACCATAAGTAAAAATCTACAGCTTGTCAAACTAGTTTCTCTGATTCCACCAAAAAACTTGATTACAAGCAACTGACAAAATGCACCTATACTCCAAATCCTTTGTTCATGAGTCCTAGTAATCCTCTTCTTTTTGAAATGTTTGGAGTTTCCATACAATAGCAAGTGGTGATGGAGTCACAGCTCTCGGCCTGTGCACGTTCTTCGACCGCTCAGCTACGGTCAAAGGTCACCATTATTTTGAGGAAGCTGATTGGTAGAGGGAATTGGGAATGCCACGGGGGAACAGCACACGTCTTTCATATATAAATCTTCTGGTGATGAGAACTTTGAAGGGAAGGATGAGGAGAGGAGGAGGGAGGAGGGGGGATCATCTCGTTCTCACCCTCTGTATAATTAACACTTCCCTTTATCTCGCAGGTCTTTTTTGTCATCAATTCCCCCTTCATCTCTGTTCAAATTAATTTCAGATAACAATTAGAAGT
Source organism: Glandirana rugosa (assembly GCA_018402905.1). Taxonomy (NCBI): domain Eukaryota; kingdom Metazoa; phylum Chordata; class Amphibia; order Anura; family Ranidae; genus Glandirana; species Glandirana rugosa. The sequence goes on along the minus strand of BLSH010027726.1, from coordinate 85,545 downwards.
AGAATGTCAGCACAAAAAGACAGAGCGCTTATCGTAGCTACACTGTTTTATATCTTGCCTTGTTTGATATAGTCCTGCCTGCTGAGCGGGACACACATCAAGTCTGTGCCAAGGGGGGGCGGGGCTTGTGTGGCACGTCACCATTCTGCTCGCAAGGGTAAACAAGACCACCTATTCTGCCAGGGCTCACTGGGTGGTGCAAAGCACTATGCGTATGTGACATGGCCATAAAACATGGACAGTTCCTAATATACATAAAATCGTATCTGGATTTCATATCTCCCTAACTGGCAGAATAAAGTGCAGATATAAGAATATTTCTCCTCATAAGCTCTTTTGCCAAAAAATTACCCCTTGTTGACAGAAAACCACACATTAGATATTGAGTAACCTCAATGCTAAACCTACCACTAACTCTAGCCCTATGGCTAACCCTAGCTCTTTATCAACAAAACCATCTGATCACCATGTTAGACCTAATATAATGATCACATGGATTGGTTGGAAAACAAAACCACATGATTCTACTAAGTGGACCACATGGCAAATTTTGAGGCCAATATTGACATAATGATCACATGGATTTGTTGGAAAACAAAACCACACGATTTTCCTAACCAGTCCACATGGACAATTTTGAGGCCAATGATGACAAAATTTTTGGCTATAGCACTCCATTCATCCCTAATCACATCAGTAAAGCAGGCTGTAACAAATCCACTAATCCTTAACTAAAACCATACACATGCCAGGCATTGACAGGGTGCTAAAGTTTGATGCAACAAAAATTCTACAGTTCTTTGCAATCCCTTGAGACAACATTTGCTCTGGGTTAATGATTCCAGGATCTACTGGACAGCAGTAAGACCAAATGATTTTCATATAAGGGTGTGAAAAAACAATTCTGTTGTGTGCCCAGTTAAAATATCTAAAAAGATTCTCCTTTAAATTTTTGCTACACAGACAATCACCCCGGGAACGCAGGAAAACAATTTTGTCAAATCCTTGGACAAATTCCTTATCAGGCGGCCCAGCTGACCGTCTTATAAACTGGCGCATCTATCTGTTCATTCTAATTCTGAAACAATTGAAACAGGATGTATTGTAGAATGAGCCGAGAATAAGAGAACAATTATCAGGCACTTCTCAAATTGTCCACGAGGGGTTGGAGCACAGGTTCTGTCTCGTCCCTCAAGAAAAAAAAAAGATGAGAGCGGAGCATTGTTCTTCGCCGAGATCGGCTCTCTGGCTTTTTGTTTTAATAGAAAAAGCATTATGATAACAAGAGACTTGTCTGAATGGTTTAATTACGAGCTCACAGGTCCGGCAGCTAATATTGTAAAAATTACATTTGCGAGCATTCGCACCGTACGTTGAAGGTTTTATTGGCTGAGCCGCTGAAGAAGAAAAACATTTTTGTCTTTTGATTGCCTTTCAGCACAAACTCTTCTCTAAAAATAACTAAAAAAGGCAAGGCAGACAATAAAAACACAGCCGTTTTGCTACACACCAAAGGCCTGTTCACACTAAACCCGGTTTAATGATTTCTCAAAGTTGTGTGCTGCTCTCCCCGCTATGACTGATGTAAAAGTTTTATGTATGACAGCCAGAGGCCGGCTCAACACTCTTAATCTCTTCAGTGCAAAGGAAGCCAACAGCAGATTAGGGGCCCACGCCAGTGAAATTGGAGGGCTTGGCGCCTTCTCTGGGATGCTGTACTTAATTCTAATGCTGGAATAAATGATTTTTGCATTCACAGAGATGTGGAGTGCTCGCCCCGGAGCCAGTATCACCTAATACAGTACAAGAAGGAGATGGAGATCAGAGGATAGCAGGAGCTCTCCACAGGCCGCAACGCTGCTGCAATTCCATCTTGGCGGATATCTTATTCATCTTACACACACAACAAATGGCCGTTATGTGCTAGCTCTGTGCCTGTGATGTCGGATGGGTCACAGCCAAAAGCCACACCATACCGATGGGCAAAGAATAACGGTGCAAACCGCAGCAACCCAGAGCAGCTGATCAAAAACTGCAATGAAGTTAATTACTTATTACGACTGAACACATATCTGTATGGTAATGGCTCACTATAAACAGAAATGTCTGTATAGTATTTTTCCCCATTGCAGTTTGTGCCATTCTGATCACCAACATTTCCCTGTGTTTTAAGACTACAGTTGTTTACCTGGTGGCATGAGCTGCAGTTGGGCTTCATGTACACTAGCAGCTCCTGGCAGCTACTAAACATGAGTTTAAGAGCTTTTGGCACTTTTTTTTGCCAAAGCTCCTAAACTCAACTCCATAAAAACCTATGTGTCAATGTACAAATGGGCTTTTAGCAGAGTTTAGGAGCTGCTGTGTTTAGGTGAGCTTTAACCTCCCTCTCCTGAACACAGAAGAATTGGTTTCAGTATAGGAAAGTTTTGACTGCCGACCACAGGAAAATGCAAAACGTCACGTTTTCCTACGGTCGTGGTAAATGTAGGCTAGTGTACATGAAGGCTTAGGCTGCATATACACTAGCCTACCCTGTGGAAAAAAAAACACTTATGTAAACCCTGGGCGAGATTAAGAACCGATACAGAGGAGCACCATAGAGGAGATCTTACTCACCAAAGAAACCCTGAAGTCGGGGAAGAGGAAGAGGACCACCTCACTGGTATTTTAATCCTACATGCATTAACTCAAGTAGCAAGAAGGTGAGAGTCCAGAGAGCACAGTGGTGTCACAGCAGTATTTTAGAGAAGGCACAGAAGTTTACTCATTTCACATGTGACAGCACATATACAATAGAAGAGACTGCTTCACAGATAGATGGACTGCATGGTGAAGTAATTATATTGGAGTACTGAAGACACACCCAAGATTCTACTTATCTTAATTCACTTTGTTCTTTATTATATAGCACTTGACTTGATTTGTATGTTTTTTATTATGATCAGTAATGTATGAATAATTAGTTATTGGCATATATTGAACCTTCCTGAGGAGCTTATTCATTTTTGCAGAGTTGCACAACTAATGTTTCACATTATTCTGTTCTATTCTGTTAAAAAAAAAATGTTTCACATTATTATTGCTGGGAAATCTACAAGGTGCCTGCAGCAGTTTGTTTTCATTGTGTAAAAAAGACCAAAAATTTTCATAAACAATGCATTTTTCTTCGTTTCTGTTATAACATTTTGAAAATAAGTAATTTCTCTTCATACATTTTGACCAAAAATGATACTGCTACATTTCTTTGGTAATACATAACCCAAATCAGGGTTTATTTGGTGTTGGCGGTGATAGCGGACAGACAGAAGTTTTTTGCACTGTGACAGATGTGATGGGGGACATACAGATGTTTTGTGTATGGTGACAGATGTAATGGGGACAGACATATGTTTTGGGGACTGTGACAGATGTGATGGGGGACAGACAGATGTTTTGGGGACTGTTTTATGGGGACACTGACATGTATGGGGACAGGGGTAACAGTGGTGCTTGGTGCACTGTGTGGGGGGCGATCTGTGAGAGCTCTCTGTATAAAATCATCTTCATACAGAGAGCTGTCACAGGGCTGCAGTTTCCCCCTCTCCCCCCACCCCCCCCCAGCTCTCACTGAGCTCGGCGGGGGGGACAACTGTCACAGAGACACGTGTCTCTGTTTATTCTGTGATGGCTGTGATTGGACACAGCCGTCACGTGATCGGGAGGGCCAATCACAGCGCCCATATCCCGATCTGTGCTCGGCCAGATCCCATTCTGAAGGACGTACATGAATGTCCACTCAGAACGGCGTGGCTCCCACTCGGCCGTATATGTACAGTGGCCGGTGGTTAACCACCCGCCGCAGCGTGACGATGACAAAGTGGCTCGTTATCACAAACTGCCGTCACCTGACGGCGCCCGCGATAACTAGTATTGTGAGCGTGCGCCGCTGGAGGCGCGCTCGCGCACTCACTGTGATCCAGGGGGGCCAGGGAGCGGGTATGTAAACACGGACATCCGTTCTGACAGAGGGGGATATGGAATCCTGTATATGGAAGCTGTGATCACTCCCCTCCCCCTGCCAGCCCAGCCCCCATATAGTTAGAACACACTGAGGGAACACAGTTAACCCTTAGAGCGCCCCCCCTTCAGGTTAACCCCTTCACTGCCAATGGCATTTACACAGTAATCAGTGCATTTTTATAGCACTGATCACTGTATAAATGTCAGTGATCCCAAAAAAGTGTCAAAATGGTCCGACATGTCCGCTGCAATATCGCAGTACCGCTAAAAATCACAGATCGCTGCCATTACTAGTAAAAAATAAAAACCCCAGAAATGAATTCTCATCCGTAAACGCGGCAACTTTTGCGCAAACCAATCAATAAACGCCGATTGCGATTTTTTTTTACCCAAAATATGAGGAAGAATATAAAATCGGCCAAAACCGATGAAAACATTTTTTTTGGATTTGTATTTTAGCAAAAAGTAAGAAAAATATTTTTTTTTTGCAAAATTGTCGCTTTTTTTTTTTTATAGCAGCGATCAGTAATGACGCAGAGGTGATCAAATACCACCAAAAGAAAGCTCTATTTGTGAGAAAAAAAGGACACAAATTTTGTTTGGGTACAACGTCACACGACCGCGCAATTGTCAATTAACCACTTGCCGACCGTGTAACGTGGATACACGTCGGCAAGTGGCACTCATTGTTGTGGGAGGACGTTATATAACGTCCTCCCACAACCGCGCTCCCGCGCGCCCC
>BLSH010027726.1:54421-77769 GCA_018402905.1 Glandirana rugosa | reverse complement strand
TGGACTGTCTACTTTCCAAAAAGGGGTCATTTTGGGGGTATTTGTACTTTCCTGTCTTGTTAGGGCCTCAAGAAATGAGATAGGCCGTCAGTGCATCAGGTGTGATAAATTTTCAGTGATTGGCACCATAGATTGTAGACTCTATAACTTTCACAAAGACCAAATAATATACACTAATTTGGGTTATTTTTACCAAAGACATATAGCAGTATAAATTTTGGCCAAAATTTACGAATAAAAATTACTAATTTGCAAAATGTTATAACAGAAATAAAGAAAAATGCATTTTTTTACAAAATTTTCGGTATTTTTCCATTTATTGCTCAAAAAATAAACACCCCAGTGGTGATTAAATACCACCAAAAGAAAGCTCTATTTGTGTGAAAAAAAGGACGAAAATTTCATTTGGGTACAGTGTAGTATGACTGAGTAATTGTCATTCAAAGTGTGAGAGCACTGAAAGCTGAAAATTGGTCTGGTTAGGAAGGGGGTTTAAGTGCCCAGTTGTCAAGTGGTTAAAGCGACGCAGTGCCGTATCGCAAAAAGTGCTCTGGTCCTAATGTGGGAAATCCTTCTGGGGCTGAAGTGGTTAAACACAAAACCAAAAATGTAACATATTGCAGCTTACCAATCATGAAATGTGGGTGCTGCATTTGTTTTGTTTTTTTTTTAAACTGGAAGTGTGTTAATGGCCAGATCACCAGGTGACAATAAAGAAAAAAAATCCTACAGAAAGAAAACTAATGCAACCATCACAATCAAAGGAATTGGTAACCTTTAATACATTCAATTTTTGTTTTTAGGTTTAATACCACTTCAACTGATTATTTAGAATCAATGATTACCATTAAGCTGAAAATCTACATATGTATTACCTGCTGAACCATAGGACTGGAACATTCTGTACAGCCAGTCTTGTGCTCTAGACACCTTGCCAGATAACACCGCCAGGATAGTAACCCTAAAGTGGAACTTTAGTCAGAAAATGAAGTACTGCTAGATCACTTCATGCTGGCACCTTTTGCAGGTATAACAATGTAAAACATTTTAAAAAAGAGCCTGCACTGTTTTAAATCCAGTAATACACTGTCTTACCCTGTTCTGCACATGCCCAGTTACTCTCTATTTTTAGGCACTGTGCTGAATTTGTAGGGGCCAATCTGCTGACAGCCTTAATATTTACTGCTGTTCAGGGGCTCTGGGCTTCAGCAAAATGAGCCTCCAGCAACAAGAGAAAAGGAGCAATGCTGGAGGCAATTTACAGCACACGCTAATTTTGGTCGCATAATTATATATGTGGAATGTACACTCACTGGCCACTTTATTAGGTACACCTGTTGAATTGCTTGGTAATACACATTGCTAAACAGCCAATCGCACGGCAGCAACAGACATGGTGAAGACGAATTGCTGAAGTTCAAACCAAGCATCAGAATGGGGAAGAAAGGAGATTTAACTGGTTAACAACTGGCTTGCGTAGATATACTGCTGCAGAGTGGTGCGATATAGTGAATCGGCATTTATAAACGGTGATTCACGCAGGCGCGGCCAGGGGGCGAGTGCGTGCCGCTGATGGTGTGCTCTCGTGCCCGCCGTGCATTCCCTCAGTGAGGGCGCGGGTCAGCGGCAACCCGCGATCGTCTGTGAGAGAGGAAGAACAGGGAACCGCCAATGTAAACAAGCTGGTTCCCTGTTCTGTCAGTGGGCATTACAGTGATCTACTGATCCCTTTTTTTTTTTTTTTTACTGATCCCTATATACGGGATCAGTCAGATCTGTTATGCCCCTGGAAGCCCAACAACCATATAGTTGGAACACAGTGAGAGAACAAAGTTAACCCATAGATCGCCCCCCCGCAGGTTAACCCCTTCCCTGCCAATGACATTTACACAGTAATCAGTGTTTTTTTTTTAGCTCTGAGTGCTCACCGTTCTACACTGTTCCTGCACCTGTGACCCCCAGCGTTTGTTTGAAAGCCTTCCTGTTCCTGTGCCTCCGGCTACCCTTTGGACTTTGCTGTTATCTGCCCGCCCTGACCTCGGCCTGTTTACGACTATTCCTTCTGTCTGACCCCTTTGTACTTCAGCTGCCTGCACGTTGCCGACCCAGCTTGTACCTGACTACCCGCTTGCCTGATCCCTCTGTACTGCACCACCTGCCAGTTACCGACCCGGACTGCACCACTATCCTTCAGCCTGCACGAGATCCAGTGGACTTATGCCTACCATCAGAGACTTGTCCAGCCCTTGTGCTCCCCTGTGCTCCAGAGCTCCCTGTCTGCACTATCAGGGGTTCTCGAACCAGGGCCGTAAGAGAGGTTGCCCCCCCCCGCATAAGCCAGGCTCAACCACCAGGTACGTGACAGCAACGGACAGCCATGTCTGAGTCTGCACCGGGGCCCTCTCCAATGGAGGAATTATGTGCTCACCTTGCTGGCTTAACCCAAGCCATGAAAAATCTGCAGGAGGGATATACCCGCTTGGAGAATCAAGGTGTGCATGCCCGAGCAGTTTGCAGAAGTTCTGGGCCTTCTGCAACTTGTGCGAGTTGTATTTCGCTCTCCAGCCCCACACATTCTCATTGGAAACCACCAAAGTAGGCCTGGTGATCTCTCTTCTCCTGGATGAACCTCAGGGCTGGGCTCACCGCCTGCTGGAGCAGAAAGCCCCTGAGACCACCACTTTGGATCGGTTCTTTCATGCCATGGCCCAATTATATGAGGATCCCCACCAGGCCGCCACTGCAGAAGCGGCACTTCATGCCCTCCAACAATGTCACCGCACTGGGGAGGAATATGTGTCAGAATTCAGGCGCTGGAGCGGCGAAACCGCATGGAATGATGCCGCCCTCTACTACCAATTCAGGCTGGGGATCTCCGAGCCGCTCAAGGATGAGCTGGCGCGAGTTGGGGTACCTCATACCCTGGACGCCTTAATCAACTTGGCGATTCAAATCGACTGCCGTCTGAGAGAACGCAGGCAGAGAGGGCCACAGGGTCCCTGCGGCGCACCTGGATGCTCCCCCGAGTGCCCAGTTACCCGGGACCAAGCCAGGCCACAACAACCTCCTCCTCCTCTCCACAAGACCACCCTGTGCCAATGCAGATTGGGCTCCTTCGGCCATCTCTCTCCTCTGAGGAAAGACAGAGACGCATGGCACTTAACTTGTGCCTCTACTGTGGGGGTCCAGGGCATCTAGTAAGGAACTGCTCTGCTAAAGCCTGTAAGTGTTCGACTCCAGTTTTAGGGGAAGTGTTAACCCTGCCGAGCCTTAAGTCTCACCTTATTCTCTCCATTTTCCTGCAGCTTCCCAACGGGAGTATTCAAGTTCCAGCCATCCTGGACTCGGGGGCTTGTAGTTGTTTTGTCAACCTCTCCTTTGCCACCCAGCACCGGATTCCTCTTTGGCCCAAGGAACATCAGATGGTCATTAGATTGGCTGATGGGTCAATTATCGAGTCCGGCACAGTGACCCATGAGACCCTCCCCCTGCCTGCCCTTACGGCCGAAGGCCATATGGAATACCTAATGCTGGACGCTATTGCATCTCCATTGTTTCCAGAAATCCTTGGTCTCCCCTGGCTCCGAATCCACAGTCCTCACATTAATTGGAACACCGGAGAAGTTCAGTTCCTGTCCCCTTACTGTCTGAATCACTGTTTCCAGTCGCCCCAAGGGGCATCACCAGCAGTGCTCTGTTTCAACCCTGATCCGGACCAGGAAGCCTGCCTTGCTGTCCCTGAAGTATACCACGACTTCCTGGATGTATTTAGTAAAAAGGGGGCAGACACCCTACCTCCACATAGGCCATACGACTGCCCGATAGACCTGTTACCTGGAGATGAGGTCCCTTTCGGCAGAATATTCCCTCTTTAAGAAATGGAGCTAGTGGCTCTCAAAGCCTACCCTGAGGAAAACCTGCACAAGGGCTTCATGCAGCCCTCTACGTCCCCTGCAGGAGCCGGGATCTTTTTTGTTGAGAAAAAGCACCATACCCTCCGGCCATGTATCGATTACCGGGACCTCAACAAGATCACGGTCAAGAACCAGTATCCTCTGCCTCTGGTTCCTGAGTTGTTCCAAAGTCTCGACTCTGCAGCAGTGTTCACCAAATTGGATCTTCGTGGGGCCTACAATTTGATCCGTATAGTGAATGGAAAACAGCCTTATGGACTCGGTTTGGCCATTTTGAATATTTGGTCATGCCCTTCGGGCTCTGCAATGCCCCGTCCACTTTCCAGCACCTGGTCAATGATATTTTCAGGGACTATCTTGATTTATTCTTAGTGGTCTATCTGGATGACATCCTCTTTTTCTCCCACTCCTTGGAGGAACATCGCAGGCACGTCAAGTGCATACTTAGCCGCCTTCGGCAACATGGCCTGTATGCGAAGGCCGAAAACTGTGCTTTTGAATGTGCAGACATTTCCTTCCTGGGATTCCACATTTCCACTACAGGCACTACCATGGACCCAACATTACATAAGAAATAACAGGTGTAAAGTCCCAATCGTGTGATATCCCTTGCACCACTAAAAGTCTGTGTTTAATCAAACTGATTGTAGTGTCACCACAAGAAAACGGTGAGGTAAGTTAGAGGTCCACCACCAATAATTGCAGGGGGGCTTACCAGAACACTGAGTGTTCAGTTGCATGCAGATCCCCGACCTGGGATGTAAAAACCACTCTTGTCTCCACCTCAAGAAGGGGGTCTCCTTATCCTTATAGTGCACCTTCTAATGTTGGAATCTCCAGGGGCTGAGGATTCTTGTCACATTCGGACACGCTCCCCGTTCACAATTATATAAAGTGCATCATATGGGAAAAAGGAGGACTCATAGTGAAGTACGTTGAGGTACGTTTATTAAAACAGAAGTAAAATGTACTCACACTTTTTAAAAGATAATATCGCATGTATGTCGGCCGTCTCCCGTTCGCGGGATCAGAAACAAACACAGTGGTGACGTCAGCGCGTCCTCCTCCCGGACGTACGTTTCGTCACAAATGACGTCGTCAGCGGGGACGACGTCATTTGTGACGAAACGTAGTGTATGCTTCTGAGACCGCAGTTGGAGCGGTCTTATCCCAAAGACAGGGGCCCAAAGCTTTACTATACCCCATTGCCGCCTTCTCACAGAAGTTTACTCCCCCGAGATAAATTACAATGTGGGGGACAGGGAACTCTTAGCTATCAAGTCTGCCCTGGAAGAGTGGCGGTACCTCCTGGAAGAAGCAGTCCATCCTGTTCTGGTCTTCACAGACCACAAAAATTTAGAATATTTAAGGACTTCTAAAAGACTCAAGCCTCGTCAGGCTCGTTGGGCCTTGTTCTTTTCCCGGTTTCAGCTCCATATAACGTACCGACCCGGATCCAAAAACGTTAAGCCCGATGCGCTGTCCAGGATGTTCCATGAGATTGGGGAGGCATCTCCTCCAGATACCATCTTACCCGCCCACAGCTTCTTGTTGGTCCAGGAGGACTTCTTAACCCGGATCAGGCAAACTTTAGTTGGCTCCACTGTACCCGCCAACTCCGGACTTTCTGTGAAAAACGGGTTATGGTGGTCGGGCACTCCGATTTTTGTGCCTGAGGAGCTCCGTTTGACTGCCTTGGAACTCTGTCACGACCATCAACTAGCTGGGCACTTCGCCAACCGTAAGACAGCGGAGCTGCTGGCCCGCACTTTTTGGTGGCCCCACATGAAGGAGGATTGCAGAAGTTACGTAGGTACCTGCCCTACTTGTGCTCAAAATAAGAATGAAATACCAAGGCTTGGGGCCTGCTAAACCCGCTACCCATTCCTGAGCGTCCATGGTCCAAAATCTCAATGGACTTTATTGTTGAGTTGCCCCCGTCTGCAGGATTCACTACAATCTTTGTGGTGGTTGACTGCCTCACGAAAATGGCGCACTTCATTCCAATGAAGGGCACCCCCTCAGCTACTGAAACAGCCAAAGTATTCATCAAGGAAGTTGTTCGTCTACACGGCATTACAAAAAACATTGTATCTGATAGAGGGGTGCAGTTCACATCCTGGGTCTGGAGGTCTCTGTGTTCTATCTTGAGAATTGAACTAGTCTTTTCATCAGCTTACCACCCGCAGTCTTATGGCCAAACAGAGAGGACCAACCAGACCCTCGAGCAATACCTCCGTTGCTACTCCTTATACTCCCAAGATGAGGAGACGACGAGAGACGAGGAGAACTTGACTTACAGCCTGGCAACCAGGTCTGGTTGGCAACCACAAACTTAAAACTGTCTTGCTCCTTCAAAAAACCAGGACAGAGATACGTAGGACTTCTCCTAGTGAAGAGAAAAGTCAATAATGTGGCCTACAAGCTCGATCTCCTGCCCTCACTCTGGATCCATCCGGTATTCCATGTACATCTCCTCAAACCAGTTACTAAGGATCTGTTTTCCGGATGGAAAACTGCTCCACCTGAACCAGTCCTGGTGGATGGAGAGGAGGAGTTCGAGGTGGAGACCATCTTCGATTGCAGGAAAAGAGCAGGGGTCACTCAGTTTCTCGTGAAGTGGAAAGGATATGGGCCCGAAGAAAATTCTTGGGAACCAGAAAGCAACCTACATGCATGCCCAAGAACTCATTAAGACTTTTTGGAGGAACAATCCGGCCAAAAGAGCTTGGTTGGGCATCCGGAGGCTGCCCCTTGGGGGGGCAATGTAAGGAATCGTCCTTGGTCACTGGCATGTCCGTGCGCAGGCTCACATAGTGTGTGCGCCCGCCTGTGCGACAGTGTTGCCAACCGCCAGTAAATTTACTGACAGTTTGTAAAAATCAGTGATTTTTTAGAACTGTCTATAAATATCAGGGTCTGATAATTTGTCGTGCTGTGCTGACTTTTTAAGTGTAAACCGGGCAAACTACTTGATATGGGTATTGTCAGTGTATCCATGTTGTGCTTAAATATCAATTGTCTTAGTTTTTAATAGGAGTTCAGTTATTTTTCAGGTTGCCAGTAAAAAATGTGCTCTGTCAGAAAGATTTTCCATGATTTGCCAGTAAAAAATGCTGCGGGAGGTTGGCAACACTGCTGTGCGAGTGTGCGCTGGCAATGGCGCCAAAGCGGCCATTTAAGCGAACAGCACCCTGCAGCCAGTGCTGTCCATTCTACAACGTTCCTGCACCTGTGACCCCCATCGTTTGTTTGAGAGACTTCCTGTTCTACCCTTTGGACTTTGCTGTTATCTGCCTGCCCTGACCCTGGCCTGTTTACGACTATTCTTCTGTCTGACCCCTTTGTACTTCATCTGCCTGCACGTGTCCGACCCAGTTTGTACCCGACTACCCGCTTGCCTGATCCCTCTGTACTGCACCGCCTGCCAGTTACCGACCTGGACTGCACCACTATCCTTCAGCCTGCATGAGCTCCAGTGGACTTATACCTACCATCAGAGACTTGTCCAGCCCTCATGCTCCCCTGTGCTCTAGAGCTCCCTGTCTGCACTATCAGGGGTTCTCGAATCAGGGCCATAAGAGAGGTTGCCCCCCCCACATAAGCCAGACTCAACCACCACGTACGGGGACAGTGCTACATTTGCAACACCTTATTGAATCTATGTCACAATGGACTAAGGAAGTTGTGAAGGCAAAAGGGGTCCAAACAAAGGTGTATGTTTCTTGGTAAGTGTATGTTTCCTGCTAAAGAACATTATTTTTTATCAAGTTGTTATGGGTAAAGTTCTGCTTTAAGTTTCTGTACTGCAGTTAAGTAATACAGCATGGTCAATGACTTGCCCCAGCCAGCAACTTGATAGCAAAGGAAAAGAAGCATAACACAGATAACATATTCACTCTGCTCTCTTCTCCTGGCAGCTTGATGGAACAGATGACTGGCAACATTGTGCAAAACACTTATAGCCCCAATTGTTTCATGGCAATTTAAATGGCTCTTAAGAGAAACACATAGAACATATTGATATTTGTTATCAGCCTAAGCCGACTGACCTTGGCACCGAGAGAGAAGAATAGTAAAGCAAGCATGAAATATTTATTTTCATAGTAATTGTAAGTCTAAGTAATGTGCTAGTCTAACACTTCCAGGTATTTACTACCCCTTATAGAGATCACAGTATTTTCCCTGACAATGCCTTCATCCGTTCTTCTCTCCAGAAGGACAGTGGCATCTATATTTAGCCATCATACAAGGTCACAAACTACTTCCTGGACTGAGATGCAGGTTCAGACGTGACACAATCATGTAAAACCTGGTACCTGGCTAACACATATCAGCCCTTAATGCAACCGCTCACCTTGTCACTTGCTACAAAGTTACAGTGTAAAGTCTGATCACCGGGGGAGAGGAGACTGAGGAAATGCTTCATCCTGCCTGCAGCTGACTAATGACAACATCTCAACCTAGGCAAAGTCACTGGACTGGAGCTCAAAGATGGCTTTTTAGTGATAAAATTAGCTTTTATGAAAAATGATACTGTTACTGTATATTGTGACATATCAGGATTTTATTCATGCAGACTTTTAATGTTTTCATTAAACTAACTTCATTCACTTCTACAGCTAAAACAAAAGCAGTAAACACAGGATTCGGGTTAATTGTTATGTTAGTGGAGAAACTGAACTCATAATCTGCTCTAAAGATCCGCCGGCTTCTCGCCCTGTTGGGTATTCCTGAGAACTGCTAGCATACGAAGGGTTAAGGCCACTTCGTTTAATGAGTTCCAACAGGAGTGTGGCCATTTTTCACCAGGCGTTCCCCTCCTGTGCTCATCACCCCTCCAGCAGCTTTGATCGATGGCGGCACGTGCTATCTTTCCTGGAACATGTCATTCATCACCACGTCTCCATGATGGGAGAATACAGACACTGGACAGTTACTCTGAGCACAGGGCATGCTTCAGACCTTGAATACCCCGAGCAGCAAAACCATCGCTCTTCTCCTCTGCACGCCTGGGGCGAGGCAGCACTCTACACAAAGTCTTATGTATAGATGTGAATGTGATCACCTTAAAGAAGAATTCCAGGTATGGATATTTTATGCTTACAGTAATTACATTGATCTACAGGGTGGGCCATTTATATGGATACACCTTAATAAAATGGGAATGGTTGGTGATATTAATTTCCTGTTTGTGGCACATTAGTATATGTGAGGGGGGAAACTTTTCAAGATGGGTGGTGACCATGGCGGCCATTTTGAAGTTGGCCATTTTGAATCCAACTTTTGTTTTTTCAATAGGAAGAGGGTCATGTGACACATCAAACTTATTGGGAATTTCACAAGAAAAACAATGGTGTGTTTGGTTTTAACGTAACTTTATTCTTTCATGAGTTATTTATACGTTTCTGACCACTTATAAAATGTGTTCAATGTGCTGCCCGCTGTGTTGGATTGTCAATGCAACCATACAAGATGTGCAGCACCTGAAACTACGGATACTGGAAGCCTGTGCTAGCATTTCTCCTGCAGTGTTGCTATCAGTGTGTGAAGAGTGGGAGAAGAGGGTTGCATTGACAATTCAACACAATGGGCAGCACATTGAACACATTTTATAAGTGGTCAGAAACTTGTAAATAACTCATGAAAGAATAAAGTTACGTTAAAACCAAGCACACCATTGTTTTTCTTGTGAAATTCCCAATAAGTTTGATGTGTCACATGACCCTCTTCCTATTGAAAAAACAAAAGTTGGATTCAAAATGGCCAACTTCAAAATGGCCGCCATGGTCACCACCCATCTTGAAAAGTTTCCCCCCTTACGTATACTAATGTGCCACAAACAGGAAGTTAATATCACCAACCATTCCCATTTTATTAAGGTGTATCCATATAAATGGCCCACCCTGTAGTTTGGATCAATGTAACTTTGCATATGCCATACCTAGTTGATGCCCTTGGAAGCTGGATAACACTGAGGATGACACCACTAGTCCAGTGGTTTTAAATGAAGGAGGAAAACAAAATAATAGTTTGCAAACAGTATTTTCTTAAGTTTTTGGATTCTTTATGCATGTGCATCTAGGTTAAGGACTCATCACTATCACTAATCACTCCCACCGAGCTATTGTATTCTGCTGGCGTGAAACCTTCCCCCCTGGCAGAATACAATGATCAGTGTTACTCAGGGCCAGATTAACATAGGGGCTATTGGAGCTGCAGCTCCAGGCCCCTTCCTTAAGATAGACCCAGCCCAGTGGTGTGTGAGTCACTAATGCTGCCCAGCCCTGCTCTGTGGGCATTGTACACATTAATATGTAAATTGCAGCGGCATTGATATGTCAATTTTTCTCTCACCCCCCTCTCTTTCACCCCCCTCTCTTTCACCCTCCTTTCTCTCTCACCCTCCACCCCCACTCTCTCACCCCCATCCTCCTCTATTTCTCACCCCCCTCTCTAATTTAATTTGTTTCAATATGTAGTTTGTTTTAACAAAAATTGTTTGCATTTTCATTGTATTTATTTCCATTAAAAGGGCCAACAAAATCCACAGCACCAGGCCCGTGAAGCTCTTAATCCGGCCCTGGTGTTACTAGCTATAGCCAGTAGCACTGATCATTCAGGAAAAACTTGACAGGCTGGTTGTAAACAAGTCGATTGATGGTACAACCAGCTAGCCCATACATGGATTGAAATTTGGCTGATTCCATGTATGGACTGCTTACGTGTCCATAAATACTGAAGCAGGAACCCCCAAATGCCCCACGTGTGGTCGGAGCCAAGTGATTGGTATCCAAGTTGAAGGAATGACAAGTCCAGAAAAGGTTGAACAGTTGTATTGAAGAGTTGCAGGTAAAAAAGATAACATGGTAATTTGTAATCTGCAATCACTACCACTAGTTAAAAGGCTATAGCAACTGCGGCAAAATAACTTGAGGTAACAGGTCCAGGTGATTGTGTATTAGCAAACTCAGGAACACTGTCAGCACAGGTGCAGTAATGCTGAAAGAGGAAGACACAGTAATGCTGGTAGTGCCACTGTATAACTTCAGTACCAGAAGGTATCACCCAGGCATAGCCTACATTACCGCGGTGGCATTTACAGGAGGAGTAGCTGTCTGGCAGAGTGGCAGGACAAGCGGTATTTGAGGAAGCAGTACAAGTCCTATGCAGAATTCCCAGAGACTGGTGCAAAGCAGAGCATGCAGTGGTGTCCCTAATCTCTCACTTCTCAAACAGGAACCTCTCCCCAAGGCTAGTCCTTGACAAGCATGGTTCCTCTCACACTCTAGCCACTCACAAATGCGAACCAGCTCCAGCAGAGCACTGATATTTATTAACACTGCCAATACTAAAGATGACCACCAAAGGTCACTAAGTGTTGCAGTGTCCAATTGGGCCACAGCACCCCTGGTGACACCTATGGAGCATGCATGTTCCTCCCAACCTCCTCTCCATTTGTACAGCGGCACAGCACACAGCTCCACTGACAGATATTTGGTATTGGTCCAAATACAGGTATTAATGCATCCATGGCACAAGGCAGATCAGTACAATACTTGATCTTGGCAGGAAAATATTAGTGAAATTAAGAATATTTTAACTGTGGATCTTGTTTCCTATTCACGTATGCACCCATACAAATAATAGGTCCAAAAGGCTCCTAATGCCAGTTCACAAGGGAGGGAGCAGCCACTTACAGTACTTGCCTCTCCGATGCAGCAGTAAGTGAGACATAACTCCCCCTTGGTGATACCTTATGGACAATAGAAATATCAAGAAAAATGAACAAATCATGCTTCAAAACACATTTTTTTATTTGCTTAAAGACTGCATTGTTAAAAAATGATATGCAAATACCAACTTAGCTAAGGAAAGTCAAGAGCTGAATCTCCCAACCCTACTCCATCCACCTCGTTCTTGCTTTTTTTTTCTTCTTTTTTTTTTTTTATTTAAAGGTGTGCCACAGAGTACAATAGAACATTGACTTCAAATAACAGGTAAAGTAGGCATTCTCGGCATGTACAAAACAGGTACAAAGGGCAGTTTATTAAGGAAGCAACCATGCACAAATAAAAAGGACAACACCATGACTGAAGTGAGGCAAATGATTGTAAACATTGGATCTCAGCCATGGAAGCACTAAAAGGACAGAACCTTAACAATATGATTCATCATTACAGTCCCTGGCATGGCATCCAGGGAAAGAGCCAAGTTAATCGTAGTAATCTAACCTAACCTAGGGTGTAAAGGTATTGAAAAGTCCTCAATGGCAGGACCAGCTTGAGTTTGCACACATCAGATTTTTATATAAATATGGGGGGAAAGAGTTGAAGGAGAGGGAAAAGGGTTGAGGACAGGCTTTTTTAGGGAGGAAGAGGTTGGGGGGGGGGGGGCATGGGTTTAGGCAATGAGCTTAGAAAATGAGATAACTGAAGAGCCCTTCAGTGATCAAGGGGCAGGGATGCCAAGCCAGTGAATAATGTCGCAATAGAGATCCACCCAGAAGGGCGAAGAAAGTGAGGGTCCTTGAGGTTGCATTGAGAGAAAAGTCAGATCAGAAAGGCCTGGTGTGAACCCTGGGTGACCAATTAAAGGTGGGGGGTGGGAAGCTATTCAGTGAGACCAAGTGGAAAAATCTGTCTAGTTCGGAAAGGGTAGGTTGCCAGATGATTTAGGTGTTGTTTCCCTGCCCAAGGAAGACCTGAGATCGGGGAGATAACAGCCTCCTTTTCCAATGAGACTCAAAGTTTTTGATGGTTGTGGCTACACCAATCTATGAACCTAGTCATGTGGGCCGCTATGTAATACAAATCTGGATCGGGGAAGCCCAGGTCCTCTTTCAATTTTTACCTAAATAATGAAACTCTACCAATGCGAGAGCGTTTGCCATGCCAAACAAATCTGATTAAAGCCTGAGGTATTTGGATAGGTACCACTTGCAACAGGTACAAGAGTCTGGGCATCACATTCATTTTAAGTATCTTACAGAGGCTGAACCATAAGGCTAGAGAGTCACATTTTTGCAAACAAGCAGACAGAGCGGATTAAATGGGCTAGAAGTTATGTGAGAAAATGGTGTTCAAATTTGCAGAAATTTTAGTTCCGAGGTACTGGATAGAATAGCCTCCGATTTCTGGAGGTTGACCATGAAGTTACAGAGTGAGCCATAGCAGTGTAGCTCCTGTAACAGAGAGGGCAGAGAGACAAGGTTAATAAGTTGAAGGAAGGTTTCCAAAGTAAGGACAAAAAGTAGCGGCAATAAGGGACATCCCTGTCTAATTCCAATGGAGATCTTAAAATGCTCTGAATCCAGACCATTGACCCTGACTGTGGCCGAAGGGTTTGTATATAGGGCTGAAAAATCCATGAAAGATTTGGCGCAGGCATAACCACTTTTTGGGTGGTCCCATTAAGGAAGGTCCAATGTACCCTGTCAAACTGGCTTCTCGAGTTTGGACAAAGCCAACTTGGTCTGGGGAAATAAAGCATTGTTCTTGGTTCTTACACATGACAGGCAGGCTAGAGTTTGCCACTGGAGGTGAGAGGGGACGGCCAGTACTTGACTTTTCTTTACCAAGTCAGTATTGGTATGTATCAGTGTCCTGAGGTGGCCAAGAAGAGGTCCAAAGACATCTGCAAACAATTTGGGGGTTTTTGTTTTCATGAATGTTCCAAAGTTACAGAACTCAACTACGCAAAGGTTTACCTTGGAGCTGATTAAGCTTGTAAGGCATTAAATCCTCCCTCTCCACAAGCTCTGTCCATACAGCTTTTTACTTTTGAAATTGAATGTCTCAATCAAGTTTTCATACCTGTGACGTCAGCTACAGTAGCTGAATTCCTCACTATGGGCAAGTGAAGAGAGGAGAGACCAGTGAGGCATGTATGTCCCTTGTGACTGAGGTAAGTGCACCTCAATGAACTTCACATGGGCTGCCTGAGTCAGGGATTAGTTCCACCCTCTAAAGGCAGCTCTGACGTAAGGACATCAACACTGCAAGTCTGAACCACTGGGGAGTTGTTCCACAACCGCTTGCGGGTTTGAAGAGAGCAGGCAGTGACAAACAGTCATTTAAAGGTTTAATTGCATTGTCTGACACAGGGACAGGGATCTTTAAGGGGGATTTCTGAAGAATCGAATTAAGATTAAACAAAAGAAAAGATGAATTGTGACAAGCGTCGCAAAGGCATTGCTTTTGGATTAGTGGAATCTTTTTTCTGTCTGGGGTTCAGCTTTAGATCACCTGTTGTAATAACAAGGATTTTGATCACAAACTTAATAAGATATATAAATATATAAGATATATATATATAAATATATAGAAAAAAAAGATCATTCAAATAAAAAAAAAAGCAAAGAACAAACCTGTAATGATATTCAAATGTTTAAACTTTACAGCGCTCAACCATAGGCTTTTTATACCCAATTTTCTAGCTCTTGCACTCAGTCTGGTATTCCTTATTGTTAAAGCTGTATTCTTCTTCTATTCAAAGACACCTGGTACAATTTCAACCACTGTACTGTCTTGCGCAGGTATTTTAGACTGCATAGCGCTTCACTTTCTGATTCCCTTTAGTAACATCTGTGCTGCCTCTGAACTCCCGCTGGAGGTCCACTTCTGCCTTATTGCCCCCCTCTGATTGCCTTCTCACACCAAACAGTTGGAGCGCCCTTCTCTCTCCGATCGGTTAAAGCGCCGCCTCCCCAGGAGAATAAGCATCAACCGCCACCCGCCAAGTTGCTACCGTCTTGGCAGATGCACAATTAAATTCTGCTGCTCCTTCATTCAGCAGGTGCTGAGCTAAATCTCAGAAATTCCCTTTTCTGAGAACAATCCCTCATTCTAATTCCTTCTCCTGTATTATGTATAAAGCTGTCGCCAACATACTTGCTGACATGTGGGAAGGGGATTTAGAGGGGATCTATTTATTTGCATAGGAGTGGAGGGAAACAATGCATTTTTCATCAAGTTCTTGTAGAACGGGGCTTCGCTTCTAAATAAGGGATGGAGATAAATGCCTACTCCTCGGATACACTGCTTCATTTACTGTACACTGGCAGCTCCTCTCAGTAGCTCATTATCAAGCTACTTCTCTCCACTTACTGCTCAGGTATCATGTACAAATCTGCACCAGGAGCTAGATGAGAGGTGACATGGCCTCTATTGCCACGTTGACTTCTCTTGCAGAGGTGACAGTTCTTCCCATCTTAATGTCAATTCCTAAGAGCTTATCCAATGCCCTGGGCACAGTTCTATCCTTGGAACGGAGTAATTCCTTGGTGTCCGTGCGTCCTCCAGAAAGAGTGGACTGAGCTTGCGAAAGTGGGACAAGCCGAGCGGTGACAGAGAGCCACTGAAATGTGCATGCAGAGACAAGGCAATGTAGGTCAGGTATTACATAGGCAGCTGTATAAATACTGCTAATACTACCTTTTTTCTGCACGTTAAGCAAGAGGAAGGCGCTAATCAAAGTCACACAGAGAAGAGTCCCCAGTTGGGAAACATTAGGGAGGTCATGAAGTGTATCCTGGTACTAATAATATTATAGGCTGGTATGTGTTATATCCACCACAGGGAGGAAATGAAGCATATTCTCAAAGCAAGCAGCTAGCAGTTCTGAATATTTTTATAGAATGTGTTGACAGAGGATAGGGAGGCTGAATGTGCCTTTACATAAAGCCATGAAGGTTAAGCATTGTACACACATAAGTAGCTGGGGCTTCGACTTACCATAAAGTAGAGCTGCACGATTCTGGCCAAAATGAGAATCACAATTTTTTTGCTTAGAATAAAGATCACGATTCTCGCGGCGTAACATATTACATATACAAAAAAATTGGGCTAATAGCACTGTTTAGTTTTTTGAAAGGGTAATTTTTCCAAAAAAATTGAGTTTGAAAGACCGCTAACATAAAATATTGCAACAACTGCCATCTAAGTCATTTTATAGCACAAAATACTGGATTTTTATTTGTAAGCAGCAAATCAGAAAAGATTTAGACTTTAAATGGTTAAACTGAACATCTTCTATATATGGGAGTTGGTTCCTTTGAAGTAGTTACATTGTATTTCTTCTAGTGTCTTTATCAGTATGACTTCAGAACTTGGCTCTCTGCCCAGACTTGGCAGTCTCCCCAGAGACTCAGGTCGCTCCGACTTAGAAAAGACTTCAGACGACTCGCATTGACTTTTATTACAGTCAAGTCGCGCTGAATCGCCCCGCAAGTTGGACCCCATTAACTGCACTAAAAATCGCAGTAATGCCTGCTAGAGAGGGGGGGGGGAGGGGGGGCTAATCGAGATCGCGATTTTAATACAATTAATTGTGCAGCTCTACCATAAAGCAATGCCTAGCTGTGAAATACTGACCTGCACAGCATAGGACATTCCCTGGTTGTAACAAAAAAGAAAAGCTCCATTGATCCTTTAGGCCTCATGCACTCTAGACATTTTCCTAGCTCTCCTGAATGCCTTTCTACTGGCAGGAGAAAAGCAGCATCAAAAATGCATCCAAAGCAGCATTTTTGTAAACGCATTTAGACACGTTTAAGTGCATAAAGCACTTGGGTGTTAAAGTCGCTCTAAAGGCTGAAGGTTTTTTTGCCTTAATGCATTCTCTGCATTAACCACTTCAGCACCGGAAGGATTTTCCCCCTTCCTGACCAGAGCACTTTTTGCAATATGGCACTGCATCGCTTTAGCTGACAATTGCATGGTCGTGGGACGTTGTACCCAAACTGTCACACGCCTTGACCAGGGATCGATCCTGTGACCTGTGTTCTTGTGGTCAGTTCCTTACGGCCTTAGCCACAGAGTAACTATGATTTTTGTGGAGTCCTGAGTATCTACTGCTTTCGGATGGTGACTCTGGCTCCACCTAGTGGCCAGCTGTAGGCAGTCACCTCAATTAGTACCCTATAAAACCTCACTTCCCCTTCCTATCCTTGCCTGAGTATAGGTTTAAGTTACTGCTAGTCATTATGCCTGATTGTTGCCTGCTACTAACTTTGCTTGTTCCCGACTATGTCTTTGGGTTGCCCTCTTGTACTACGTTGACCGATTGTTGCCGAACTTTGCCTGTCCCCGAAGTGGTCTCTGGTAAACCCCTAGGATCTCTGCCTAGATTTGCTACCATTTATTTATTTGTTCTTCCTTGATTGGGTCTGTTTGCACGTAACATAGAGGTCCCAGAATTCTGGCTGCAGGACCACCACCGTCCTCCACCTGATACCGGGACTACAAGATTACTGGTCAGGAAACTGGAGTGACGGTTGAGGTTCCTGGCAGACCTAACAAACAAAATTGATGTCCTTTTTTTCCCACATATAGAGCTTTCTTTTGGTAGTATTTGATCACCTCTGTGGTTTTTATTTTTTGCGCTATAAACAAAGAGCGTCAATTTTGAAAAACCTCAATATTTGTTACTTTTTGCTATAGTACATATCCAGAAAAAAATATTAAAAAAAAATGTATTCATCAGTTTAGGCCGATATGTATTCTTCCGCAAAAGGCATAGCGTCTACAAACTATGAGAATTGATTTATGGTGTTTTTATTTTTATTTTTACTAGCAATGGAGGTGATCTGGGATTTTTAGGGGGACTGCGATATTCGACGGACAAGTCAGACATTTTTGACACTTTTTTGGGACCAATGACATTTATACAGCGATCAGAGCTTTAAATAGCCACTGATTAATGTATAAATGTCATTGGCAGGAAATGGGTTAACACTAGGGGCGATCAAGGGGTTATCTGTTTTCCCTGATAGGTGTTTCCTACTGTGTGGGGCTATCACTCTCCTCTCCCCTTTCAGACCAGGAATCCGCTTGTTTACATACACGGATCCCCATTTTTTCACTGCCGGAGAGCAATCACAGGTAGCCAGCGGATATCGAGTCCGCCCCACCTGCTGATTGGCTCCCCTGCTAGCATGTGAGCGTGTGAGCACACCTCCGGCGGCCGCACCCATAACACTCGCTCCTGCTGCCGCCGTCAGGTGACAGCAGTTTGAGCAGGAGAGCCATGTTGCCGCCATCAATCCACGGCAGGCAGTCGGCAACTGGTTAATGTAAGAAACAACCTTCAGAGTGCAGCTCCCCCCCAGCCCCCCTTATACCTACATGCGCCTGAGCTCGATCCAGCGATGAGCATGAGAACAGTGGCTTTCTCTGCTCTCTCCCTCCTCATAGGCTCAGAGACAGCAGTGGGAGCTATTGGCAGTGGCCAATGGGGAGGGCGCAGGGGATGGGGTCGAACCTTGTTCTGTGTCTATAGACACACAGAGCTGGATCCGGAGCCAGATGACTTGCTATGGTGGGCACTCAAAGGGGAAATGGAGGAGCTGGCGGGTGATCTGAGATGCTCCGTGCAAAACTACTGCATATAGTATGTGATTTAAAAAAATAAAATAAAATAAGGGCTATTCCTTTAATAGGCCAGAATCATAGTTTTAATTAAAATAAAATTATAATTTATTTTATGTAATACTCAAGTGCTAAACGAGCCTAGATTTAATGTGCGTTCACACATATTTAGGCGCAACAAGTGTTTTTCTGGCTGGAACTCTGTTTCTGAACACGCTGGCAGTGTTTTTTTTCTGCCTCTAATTGCCTTTAAATGCTTATGTGTGCACAAACACACAAACTAACATTGAGGGGCATTGATAGGCTGAAAAAAAAGGTTAAACGCTCCTAAAATTGGAGTTTAATGCCCTGTGTGCATGAGGCCTTTTAGAATATTCATCTGAGCGTTACTAGTAGTTTTCATAATAAGTCATAGATTTCATTTTCATCATTTCCCCTTATAACACAGCGCGGTTCACACACCATCCATGTGTCAAGGAATTATGGGGAGATTGCATATCTCATTATGACCATATGTATTCTGCATGTGAATATCAGTGAGCATATACACTGCATGGCCGAAGGTTTGTAGACATTAATAATGTTTCTTTTTCTCTCAAACGATGTAGTGGCCTGCTGGGGACAAAGGCCGCTCCAAGCACAAATGATCAATAACAAGTGAATGCTCACTTTGAGCACCACAAACTTAAAAAGGCCCTATCAACATAAAATAAAATACCACACTTGAAACAAAAGCCCAGTGTTACAAAAAAAAAAAACTCTTTAACCTAAAATGAAGGCCTCATCAGCATAAAATAAAAAATAATATACCCCAAAATAAATGAAAATCCACAAAATCCTTGCAGCCTTGCAAAAAAAAAAAAAAAATACAATAAAAGTAAAGAAAATCCCCAATAATAATAATAATAAAAAAAATGATGACAAGGGGAATTATTGCTTGCAGGCAGGGCCAAGAGAACGTTAGCATAACGTTTCATCCCTGGATACCATTTACAGGTTTTTTGCCCAAATTTATGTGTTAGTGCAAGTCTCTGCTCCCAGAGGGAGAAATTAAAGTCTACAATCACTACCAAATTACCCTACCACGACTCTTCCCAGCATTCTTCCTGGGTGAGCCAGGTACCAGTTCTAGAAATAGGCCACCAGAAACAATAAGAGACAAGTCAAGTCAGTTTGCAATGCTTTACCTTAGGAATGGTCTGGAAGTCGAGTTTTCATAATTCCAGCAGCGGTTGTCAGTACCTTCCCCAGGGTGGGTATACTTTGTCCTGTCCCTATTACTGCTCCAGACTAGGGTACCAGGACCTCTCCAGGTATTACCCTGCAAGGGGACGCTTCTTCCATCTAAGACTATATAATTGCAACTAAGGTTTCAGCCCGTCCAATGGGGGCCAACAGCGGCGGCTGGTCTATAAGGGGCACTTGGGCACCGCCTCCCTGCTAGGAAAGAAGGAAGAAAAAAAAAAAGCCGACCTCCTAAGGGAGGCGCTGGCAGTGGCGGCTGGTGAAATTTTAGGATGAGGGGGCGCCAGACCCGCCCTTCCTTTTGACCCATCCCACTTCTCATAAGCCCCACCCCTTATAGTTTCCACCCCTTGTGTCAGGAGTATACAGCCCAGCATCACCAGATAGGGTATACAGCATCACCACAGATAAGGGTATACAGAGTGACCAGATAGGAGTATACAGAGTCACCGTATAGCAGTATACAGAGTCACCATATAGCAGTATACAGAGTCACCAGATAGGGGTTTACAAAGTCACTATATAGCAGTATACAGCGCCCCAGATAACAGTATACAGCGCCCCAGATAGCATTATACAGAGTCACCACATAGCAGTATACAAAGCCCCAGATAGCATTATACAGAGCCCCAGATAGAAGTATACAGAGTCACCATATCACAGTATACATAGCACCAGATCGGGTATACAGTCACCAGATAGGGGTATACAGAGTCACCATATCGCAGTATACAGAGCTCCGGATAGCAGTATACAGAGCCCCAGATAGCAATATACATAGCACCAGATAGGGTATACAGTCACCAGATAGGGGTATACAGAGTCCCAGATAGGTGTATACATAGCACCAGATAGGGCAGTGCTCCCCACATGGCAGTGTCGGCTGGAGCCCGTGGGGAGTTTTAGACAAGAACTAACATTACAACAACCCCCATCCCCCCTCCCCACGGGCTCTAGCTGACACTGTCATGTAGAGGGAGAGCAGTTCTGCTCTCTTCAGCTAACAATGCTGCAGTGCTGCCTTACCTGAATATGAAGTAATCGCTCCATGTCAGCTCAGACAACACTGCCATCTCTCCTGTCCATCGCCGCACAGTCTTGCCCCCGCCCACTGCACCAATCACTGGCAGTCCAGTGCTCAGGGCAGCCAGTTAGTTAAAGTAAGTGCGCACTTTCACTTTTAAGACTAGCCAATAGGCTCACTACTTGCTGTCAGCAGACAGCAAGGAGCCGAAGAAAAAAAGAAAAAAAGTCAATATACCGGCGCCTCCTTTAGGAGGTCAAGCTGACTTTTTTTTTTCTTCTTCCTTCCCAGTGGGGAGGTGGCGCCCAAGCGCCCCTTATGGACCAGCCGCTGCTGGGCGCAGGTATAGACTTTTTTTTTCCAGCAAGTAGTGAACCTATTGGGCAGTCTTAAAAGTGAAAGTAAGTGTGCCAAAGAGGGGGGTGGGGCTCTGTATACTGCTATCTGGGGCTCTATATACTGCAATATGGTGACTCTGTATACCCTATCTGGTACTATGTATACTGTGATATAGTGACTCTGTATACTGCTATCTGGGGTTCTGCATACAGCTATATGGTGACTCTGTATATACTGCTATCTGGAGCGCTGTATACTGCTATATGGTGATGCTGTATACCCCTGTCTGGTGACTCTATACTGCTATATGGTGACTCTGGATACTGTTATCTGGGGCTCTGTATACTGCTATATGGTGACTCTGTATACTGCTATATGGTGGCTCTGTATACTGCTATCAGGTGCTCTGTAAGTGTATACTGCTATCTGGGGCTCTGTATAGTCCGATCTGGTGACTCTGTATACCCCTATCTGGTGATGCTGTATACCCTATCTGTGATGCTGTATACCCTATCTGGTGATGCTGGGCTGTATACTCCTGACACAAGGGGTAGAAACTATAAGGGGTGGGGCTTATGAGAAGTGGGAGCAGTCAAAAAAGGAAAGGCGGGGTCTGGCGCCCCCCATCCTAAAATTTCCCCAGCCGCTACTGGGGGCCAACTCAACAAACGGCTTCCTCACTAGCCTACGCCTCCACCCAAACTCACTAAATTCTTACACTACATAGAATTTACAACCTAAGAGAGGGCACCATCTAGCGGCCAAACTGAGAATTGTTCTAACACCCCCTTACAAGCTGTCTTTGTGGTTAGCTTGCTTTCCTTACAACAGCTTATAATTCACTGACACTATGGGGGTAATTTACTATAGCGCCAAAATGTGCTCCAGCAGTGCCTGAAAATAGTACCCAATTAAAGGCAATTAAGACTTCAACTCTCTGAAACTGGGCACACATGCAAATGGAACAGAACGCTATAGCCGGCGAAATGCCTGTTAGCTCACATATGCAGGAATTGTGGCCATCAATGGGATTTGAACCAGCAACTTCCCAAGTCCTTATTGAAAGCTTGTATGCAAGCTATTGGCCAATGGCCATAAAAAGTGTTTGAGGACCTGGGTACTGCCCTGGGGGACATGTATCAATAGCAAAAAAAGTTTTTAAAACAATCGTTTTTAAAGGACGATTAAATTGAAACAATAAAAATGAGAAATTCCTTTAAACTCTTCAGATCCGCGCTATAGCCGATTGACGGCTACAGCGCGGATCTCCTTTGCCGGGATGCCGTCAATTGCCGTCCGCCCCTTTGCGCACTCCCCACGCACCCTTGCAGCCGCCGGCGGCGTGCTCTCGCACCCGCCGCACGCTGCGTGACAGTGCCCGCGGGTCGGCCGTACTCGATGTCCGCCCGAGACCCGCGATCATCTATCAGAGAGCCAGAACCGGGAACCGCCGATATCCCGTTCTGTGAAGGGGGACATGACAGATCTACTGATCCCTGTGATCGGGATCAGTTAAATCTGTTATGTCCCTGCCAGCCCAGCCCCCACACAGTTAGAACACAGTGAGGGAACACAGTTAACCCCTTGATCGCCCCCTTAGTGTTAACCCCTTCCCTGCCAATGACATTTATACAGTAATCAGTGGCTATTTACATTTCTGATTGCTGTATAAATGTCATTAGTCCCAAAAAAAGTGTCAAAAATGTCCAACATGTCCGCCGCAATGTCGCAGTCCCGCCATTACTAGTAAAAAAAAATTAAAAATAAAAACGCCATCAATTAATTCCCATAGTTTGTAGACGCTATAACTTTTGCGCAACCCAATCAATATACACGTATTACGATATTTTTTTTACCAAAAATATGTAGAAGAATTATATATCGGCCAAAACTGATGAATACATTTTTTTTTTATATTTTTATATTTATTATAGCAAAAAGTAAAAAATATTGTTCTTTTTTCAAAATTGTCTTTTTTGTTTATAGCTCAAAAAATAGAAAATGCAGAGGTGATCAAATACTACCAAAAGAAAGCTCTATTTGTGGAAAAAAAGGGACGTCAATTTTGTTTGGGTACAACGTCGCACGACCGCACAATTGTCAAAGAGCGACAGCGCTTTAAACTGAAAAATGGCCTGGACAGGAGGGGGTTTAAGTGCCCAGTAAGCAAGTGGTTAAATATTGTGCTTGGGGGGTCCCCTTAGTCTGCCTGTAAAGTGGCGCAACTGTGTGATGTTTAGAACAGTGCTGGAGCAAAAGGACATTTGTAAAGAAAAAGTCATTTAAAATCGCTTGTGGCTGTAATGTATTGCCTGCTCCCGGCAATCTAGATAAAAAAAAAAATCACTGAAAATTAAAAAAAAAAAAAATTGATGTGGGGGTTCCCCCAGAATCCATATCAGACCCTTTATCTGATCATGCAGCTTGGACGAACAGGATCTGCAGGGAAAAAAAGGT
>BLSH010027726.1:44093-54396 GCA_018402905.1 Glandirana rugosa | reverse complement strand
GGGGGGGCCCAAAGCCCCCCACCCCAAAGCACTTTGTCCCCATGTTGAGGGCATGTGGCCTGAGGACAAGGGCCTCTTCCCGACAACCCTGGGCTGTGGTTGTCGGGGTCTGTGGGCGGGGGGCTTATCGGAATCTGGAAGGGGCCCCTAGATCCCGGCCCCCCACCCCCATGTGAATGAGTATGGGGTACATAGTACCCCTACTTATTAACCTAAAAAAGTAGTGTAGTGTGACAAGACAGAAGCCAGTTTTTGACAATACCTTTATTTAAAATATTTTCTTCTTCCCCACTTCTTCCTTCATCTTCTCCTTCGCTTCTTCCTGTGATCCTCTCCTTCTTCCTCCGGCTTCTTCTTCCCCCGCTTCTTTTCTTTCTTTCCCTGGTCTTCTCCTTCTTCCTCTGGTGTCTTCTTCCCCTGCTTCTTCGTCGTCTGGTCGTCTTCTTCTGCCGCCGCACCCACCTCTGTAAATTCAAAAATTGAAACTCCTCTAATGATGCAATGGGGGCGGATGAAGTAATTCAGAGATTCCGCCCCCTTGTGACACCACCAATTATTGGTTTGTGATGTCACAAGGGGGCGGGGTCTACGGATGGCGTCACCAGGTGGCCCCTCCCCATGCCAATATAAATCATTGCACAGAGTGGAGGCAGCATTACAATGGGAGATTGCGTCGAGTCAATGTCGGAAGAAGAACAGAGGGAGTAGACAGCGGAGGAGATCCAGCAAAAGAGCAGAAGATGGTGCGGAGAGGGAGAAGAACTGGCAAAAGAGCAGAAGACAGTGTGGAGAGGGAGAAGAACCGGCAAAAAAGAGCTGAATATGACGCAGAGAGGGAGAAGACCCAGAAAAAGAACAGAAGAAAGAAGACCCCTCAAAAGAGCAGAAGAAAGAAGACGCTGGAGGAGGAAGAAGAGCTGGAGAGGGGAGAACACCCACAAATACATCTTTATATATTTCAAATCCTCTATGCATGATGAATCACCTTTGGAAAAAAAAATTATACTCACCCTAAGTGACCTGCTGCTATGTGGTCCCTGTAATCTTCCACTTCCTGATCCAGGGCACTCCGCATCACTTCCTGCCTCGCCTAGGCTCATGGGAGATGTGAGTCATCATTTCCCATGAGTCAGTGGGCATCCCTGAGCTGTAAAATAGCGTTATTTCCAGACAGGAAATGACGCAATTTTGTGGGGGAGAGACATGTTATCTATGTTGCCATAACAGGGCTGGAACTTCCTCCGTCGCTGCCCATTGTTATGGCAACGAGACATACACTCGAGATCGAGAGGTTCATGCTCGTTACCCAGCATGCACCTTATCCAGGAAGAGACTCAAGGAGGGTGCGAGTGGGCTTCACATGCCCACAGCTAAGATGAGAATGCCCAGTAAAGAAAAAATCAGCAATGTAAGTACAAAATAAATAGGAAGACTACACGGATTTAAAGTTATCAATTACTTTGTGTAATGAATACTAACTAGGTGGATGCCAGCAAAAAAAAAAAAAAAAATTATGTGGGCAGAACTCAAAAAAACTTAAAAACCTGTGTAGTGTTTTTTTTCTACTATTTTTTTAGGTGAATGGGTAAGGGTACAATGTACCCAATACTCATTCACATAGGGTGGGGGGGGCGGGGTTTGGGACCCCCTTTTTAAAGGGGGCTCCCATATTCTGGTGGGGTGGAGGCCCCCCTACCCCAAAGCACCCACCCCCCATGTTGAGGGCATGTGGCCTGATGCAGTGTTATGGATTTTGGGGGGGACCCCCATGCCATTTTTTTAAAATGTTGGCGTGGGGGGGTCCCCTCCGAATCCATACTATACCCGAAGGGCCTGGTATGGACCTGGGGGGACCCCATGCATTTCTTTTTTGTTTTTTTGTAGACCCCGACAACCACTGGCCAGGGTTGTCAGGAAGAAGCCCTTGTCCTCATCAACATGGGGACAAGGTGCTTTGGGGTGGGGGACACAGGGCTCCCCCTGCCCCAAAGCACCCACACCCCCAAGTTGAAGGCATGTGGCCTGGTACAGTTCAGGAGGGGAGGTGCTCCCTTGTCCCCCCCATCCTGACCGTCCAGGTTGCATGCTTGGATAATGGTCTGGTATGGATTTTGTGGGGACCCCGTCACATTTTAAAAAAAATTTTGGCATGGGGGGTCCCCTCCGAATCCATACTAGACCCAAGGGTCTGGTATGGAATTGGGGGGGACTCCACGTCAATTTTTTAAAAAATTTTGGTGCGAGGATCCCCTTAAAATCCAAACCAGATCTGAAGGGCCTGCTATGGATGAAGGGGGGTGTCACGTGCCTGGTGGCGGAGTCTGACTTGCAGGAGTAACCTCTCTTGCTACCCTGATTCAGGAACCCCTGGTAGAGCAGATAGGTGGTTCAGGAGTGAGGATGGCACAAGTGTTGAGCTGGTCACCGGTGACAACTGAAGGAATCTTTCCGGTCTCGTGCAGGTTGGTAGAATGGTGGCACAGGCTGGGTCAGCAACAAGCAGGCAGTGCAGTACAAAGGGGTTAGGCAGAAGAATGGTCAGGCACAGTCAGAGTTCACTAACAGGCTGGCAGCAGAGGTACAAAGGAACGTGCAGGAGAGTGGTCGTGGAAGCCGATGTCAGGTAACAGGTTGCTCAGATACACAAACGCTGTAGAACGGACAGCACCAGCTGCATGGTGCTGTCCAGTTTAAATAGCTAGAGAGAGGGTATATACCGTGCTAAGTGTAGGTATAGGAAAAAATTGGGTAGCTGCCACACTAACAAACAATTTGAGATAGAAAATAAAAAACGCTAAGTGTAGCGCTCAACCTGTTCATAATAGTCCAAATTGTGCAAAAGAAGCAGTATGTGCAACCCGCAGTATGTGCAACCAAAAGTGCAAATCTTGTTCTGTTCAAAAGTGGCAACAGGAAAAACGATCATCAGATGTGAAATTCTGTGACATCCACCACCATATTCTTGCGCTTACCAGATGGTAGATGTAATGGTGCCTGAATATATGAGGT
This sequence comes from Glandirana rugosa, assembly GCA_018402905.1. NCBI lineage: Eukaryota > Metazoa > Chordata > Amphibia > Anura > Ranidae > Glandirana > Glandirana rugosa. Next base: position 51,387 of record BLSH010027726.1, on the reverse strand, counting down.
AAATCCAGGGATCCGGAACACCACCTCCTGGGAACAATCCAAATGGGGATACAGCAGAGTGAAGCGCCAATGACAGATTTGATGTGATGGATAGAGGATTTGTCCAGCAGTTGAGAGGGGTCTGCACCGGAGGGGAGGTCCCAAAATGGTTTAGGAAACATGTAACAGAGAGCCTCACATAGCATAAAACCATTAAAAATAGCAATTTATTGAAAGTAGTGCACTTACATAGGTACAGCAAAAACTAGCTCAAAACATGTAACAGCCTGCAGAATGCGCAGAACAACCGTTTGGGGTCAGCGGCTCATCCTAATAGACATTGCCTGGGGGTCACCGACCCCCCCAAAACCGCCGTGCTTATATACTTAATGCATAAGGAATTGAAGTGGATAGAGGATGTGCTAGATTCATAGGACAGAGAAATTCCTCTATTGTTCTGGTTCAGTTCATCAAAAATTCCCACTAGTGCCATTCCATAGGAGGAGGATGTCATCTATATATCTGGCCCACAAAGTCAGTTGTGGTTTCCTTTGTGCATAGATGATATCCTCCTCCCACTTAACCATGAAAAGGTTGGCAAGGATGGGGGCAAACTTAGCCCCCATTGCCATGCCCTTCTCCTAGATGTAGAATTTGTTATTAAACCAAAAGTAGTTGTGAGTTGCTGCAAAGTGCAGCAAAGCCGTAATATATTCCTTTTGGCTACTGGGAATGGAAGGTTCTTGTGATAAGAAATATTCCACGGCTTCCAGGCCCTTAGATAGTGGAATGCAACTATAAAGGGACGCACACATCAACGGTGGCTGGTATGCTGTTTTCTTGGATGCAAGTCCTTCCCAACAGCTTGATAACATCCTTTGTGCCTTGTAGGAAAGATGGTATTTTCCTTACAAGGGGCTGTAAAAAGTGATTTACATAATGTCCCACTCGAGAGGTGATGGAATCTATTCCACTTACAATGGGGTGACCGGGTGGACATTGTAAGTTTTTTTGTGGATCTTCAGGAGATAATAGAGTATAGGTATTGTCACGTACCTGATGGTTGAGTCTGACTTATGCGGGGGCAATCTCCCTTGCGGCCCTGGTTCAAGAGCCCCTGGTAGTGGAGACAGGGAACTCTGGAGCACAGGGGGGCACGAGGGCTGGACTAGGTCACAGATGACAGGTGATGGTCCGCTGAAGCTCGTGCAGGTGGATGGTCGGTGATGCAGGCCGGGTCGGTAACGGGCTGGCAGTGCGGTACAGGTGGTTCGGGCAAGCGGGTAGTCGGGTACAGGCAGGATCGGCAACGTGCGGGCAATAGAAGGTTCAGAGGATCAGGCAGAGGCGTAGTCAGAGGCAGGCAGAAGGTCAGGGCAGGTAGCAGGCAGACGGGTCAAACAGGAAGCCGGGGTCACAGGTGCAGGAAGTCTTTCATAATAAAGCCGGAGTCACAGGAGCCAAACGCTGTAGAGCGGACAGCACCGGCCAGCAGGCTCTGCTGGCTTAAATAGAGCCGCCAAGCGTCGTTTCCGGCGCGTGCACGTGAGCGCGCAACCGCGGAAACCAAAAAGACTTCTTTACTAACAGGTATCCTGGGGGCTTTAGGCATCAAAGGCCTTCTCTTTCTTATCGAAAATATTATTAGAAAAGCCTCTATCGATCAGTTGTTTCAATTCCTTCTTAAAATGATGTGTAGGATCCTTATTAATTTCTTTGTAAGTCGTATGGTCGCTTAGGATGTGGTTCATCTCCATGTAGTAGTCTTCCCAGTCAAGAACAATGATAGTCGAGAACTCCTTTATAGAGTTCCTGTAGAAATTGGCGAAGCCAACACAACGCTGCATTCCCTTTCTTGTCTGTGGGAACAGGCCACTCTAGAATATAAGAGACTTTCTGGGGATCCATAGCAATGCCTGTGACCGAGATGATGAGTCCTAGGAAGGGAATGCTGGAGCGTTCAAATTCGCACTTCTCCGCCTTGGCGTAAAGTCCATGCTGCTGAAGGCGGCTCAGGACACAGGCAACATGTTTGCGGTGCTCTTCCACAGTGGGAGAGAATATCAAGATGTCATCTAAGTAAGATGATTACGAATAGATCCAGATAGTCCTTGAACACATTGTTCACAAAGTGTTGGAACGTAGCCGGGTCATTACAGAGTCCAAAGGGCATCACCTGGTACTCAAAGTGCCCGAACTGGGTGCGGAATGTCCTCCCAGATGCGGACAAAATTATAAGCTCCACGGAGGTCCAGTTTCGTGAACACGGTTGCTGTTCCAAGTCTCTGGAAAAGCTCTGGGACCAAAGGCAAGGGGTAACGGTTTTTGACCGTAATTTTGTTGAGCACACTCTAGTCTATACAGGGCCTCAGGGTATGATCCTTCTTCTCTGCAAAGAATATTCCAGCTCCTGCGGGAGATGTGGAGGGCCGGATGAAGCCCTTCTCCAGGTTCTCATCCAAGTAGGCCTGCTAGTTCCAACTCGGTCAGAGGGAAAATACGTACAAAGGGAACCTCAGCCCCAGAAAGGAGCTCAATAGGACAGTCATATGACCTGTTCAGCCCCCTTCTTACTGAACACGTCTAGGAAGGAATGGTAAACTGATCTGGATACCCGCCTGTTGGTACCCTCAGAGTCTGTGCCCAGGCTGAGCAGTGTGGGGCTTGCTTCTTCAGTTTCTGGAAAGCAGTGCTGGAGGCAGTAAGGAGACAGGAACTTGATCTCGCCGGTACTCCAGCTGATACAGGGGCTATGGGCTTGCAGCCAAGGTAAGCCAAGAATGATGGGGAATAGTGGGGATGCGATGACATCCAGCAGCAGGAGCTACCGATGGACATTAGGAGTAGAGGCAGGTATGGGGAGCGTTTCATGTGTAACGACACCTGACTTGATGGTAGTGCCGTCAGCCAAGCGTATGACCATCCCGTGGGATTTGGGTCACAAAGGAATCCAATGCTGACAGATTGATTAGGGCATCTAGGGTGTGGGGCACTCCAGCACGGGCTAGCTCATCCTTGAGCGTATCCGAGAGGCTCAAATAGAACTGGTGGCAGAGAGCTGCGTCGTTCCATGCTGTATCAGCACTCCAGCGTCTGAACTCTGGGACGTAGTCCTCCGCTGTACGGCGGCCTTGCTGGAGCACATGGAGTGCTGCTTCGGCGGTGGCAGCTTGATGTGGGTCTTCATAAAGTAAGGCCATGGCCTGGAAGAATAGGGTCAGGCTGTTAACTTCTGGAGCCTTCTGTTCCAGGAGGTTGTGCGCCCATGATTGGGGTTCCCCGAGCAGCAGCAAGATAACTAGTCCCACCTTCGTAGTCTCCAGGGAGAAGGTGCAGGGTTGGAGTGCGAAGTTGAGTTTGCAGGAGTTGCGAAATGACCGAAACTTGGTGCGGTCGCCTGAAAACCACTCCGGCAAGGGAACCTTAGGTTCAGAAGGCAGGGCCACCAGGGTGTGAGCTGCAGACTGACTGCCCGGGGACAGTGGCTGAAGCGAGCTCCTGCACCCGTTTCTCCAATAGGGTGTAGCCTTCCTGTAGGGTCTTGATGACCTGGGTCAGACCGGCCAGGTGCAAGCAAAGATTGTCCATAGGAGAGGACCCCTGTGCAGACTCAGACATGGCTGTCCATTGCTGTTGCTTGCCTGGTGGTGGAGTCTGACTTATGCAGGAGTAGTCTCTCTTGCACCCCTGATTCAGGAACCCCTGGTAAAGCAGACAGGTGGTTCAGGAGTGAGGATGGCACGAGGGTTGAGCTGGTCACCGGTGACAACTGAAGGTCTCGTGCAGGTTGGTAGAATGGTGGTACAGGCTGGTTCGGCAACAAGCAGGCAGTGCAGTACAAAGGGGTTAGGCAGAAGAATGGTCGGGCACAGGCAGAGTTTGTTAATAGGCTGGCAGCAGAGGTACAAAGAAACAGGCAGGAGAGTGGTCGTGGAAGCCGAGGTCAGTGCAGGAGGAGATCGAAGCAGGGTCAAGTAAAGCCGGGTCACAGGAACAGATAGTCAGGTAACAGGTTTCTCACATACACAAACGCTGTAGAACGGACAGCACCGGCTGCATGGTGCTGGCCAATGACGCCACACACATGCCCGCGCAAATGGATTGCTGAACTGGCAGAGTCTCTGAATACAGATTCCTGACAGGGGACCCCACATCAATTATTTTTAACATTTTGGCGCGGGGTTCCCCGTAAAATCCAGACCAAACCTGAAGGGCCTGGTATGGACGGAGGGGAGGGGGGACCCACGCCATTTTTTGTCTGGATTTTTGGAATTCCACACCATAATGTTGAATAATTACATACCATTGAATGCATTTGAAGAGTTAAAATTCTGGATTCAACCAAAATGATGGTCATTGAATAATTATGCCTGCTGACTACAATGCTAGTTTTTAGGAGTTGATACCATTAGTGGGATATGGGCTGTGGCTGTCGGGGTCTGCGGGTGGGGGGCTTATCAGCATCAGGAAGCCGCTTTAACAAGATCCCCCAGATCCTTCCCCCCATGTGAATGAGTATGGGGTACATCGTACCCCTACCCATTCACACAAAAATTGTCAAAATGTAAAAACCCCAAGCGACATCTTTTGTCCAATCTTTTATGTCAAAAGTGTTCCGTAATGTACATTCATGGTCAATCACGGCGCCCGACGGACACAAAAACAGTACATAATGTAAACGCTCCACCTCGATGGGTAGGCTCCCGCTATATGCGCTTTGGCAGTTCTTTTCTAGGCAAGGGTGGGGCCACCTGAGTACGTAACCCGGTGGCCCCCTCTGACGTCATGTGACGGCACGTGACATCAGAAGGGTGCGGAGTAACCTGGTTATGTCACTGGGTGGCCCGCCCTTGACAATATACACCTGTCAAAGCAAAGAGATAGCAGTCGACAGGAGCCCTCCCATCGAGGTGGAGCGTTTAGATTTGTGTCTATTTTTCTGGTCCATTGAGTGCCGTGATTGACCATGGATGTACATCGCTGGACACTTTAACATTTTTGACATAAAAGATTGGGAAAAAAAGTCTTTAGTTTTTAAAATAGTTTTACATTGTATTGGTTAATGGTTAGGGGTATGATGTACTTGATACCCATTCACATGGGGGGGGCAGGATCTGGGGGCCCCCCTTGTTAAAGGGGGCTTCCACATTCCAATCAGCCCCCCACCCGCAGACCCCAACCACCAGCCAAGGTTTACGGGAAGAGGCCCTTGTCCCCATCAAAATGGGGGCAAGGTGCTTTGGGGCGGGGGGGCGCAGAGCCCCCCCCACCCCAAAGCACCCACACCCCTCATGTTGAGGGCATGTGGCCTGGTATGGTCCGAGGGGGTGCTCGCTTGTCCCCCCCTTATTCTGACCTCCAGGCTGCATGCTTGGATAAGGGTCTGGTATGGATCTTGGGAGGGATCCCACGTCGTTTTGTAAAAAAATTTGGTGTGGGCTTCCCCATAAAATCCATACCTGACCCAAAGGGCTTGGTATGGATTGGGGGGGACCCCATGTCATATTTTTTTTAATTCTGTATTGCCGGGAGCCGGCAATACATTACAGCCGCAAGCAAGTTGAAATTACATTTTTGATCAATGTGGGGGAGTATGTGGTAGCTATATTTGGTGTGGGTGGGGTTCAATGATTTGTTTATTTGGCGTCACCACACATTTGCTTCCAGGCCCATGTGCACACATCACTTTCTGTTTACAGCCACATTACACTTCCTGCATTTGTTCTGCTGATGCAAATCAGTAAGGACTATGCAAATATAAATGAGAGTGACTGAGGGCCGGTTCACACTGCAGAGTTGTCCGAGATCGCATGTGATTCGCAACGCACTGCAGTGAAAATCACATGTGATCTCTGTGAGATGCAATTTCAGCCATACAAATAGTATGGCTGAAATCGCATCACAGTCTGACGAAACTCGCACAGAACCCTTTTTTGTTCTGCAGCAGAAGCAGATCACATGGGTGTTCACACACATGCGATCCAATTCAAATCAGAGTTTGCAGTTCGCACTGTAATCTGCAAACTGGCTTGGGGGTGTCATTAGCTTTCTATTGACACTCCCAGCAGTTCGCATATGGCAGTGTGAACTGCCTACGAGACAGGTGCGATGCGGGAACCCTGCAAATCAACTGCGGGTTCCCACATCGCACCCATCTCGCAGGCAGTTTACACTGCCATATGCAAAATGCTGGGAGTGCCAATAGAAAGCTAATGACACCCCCAAATCAGTTTGCATATTGCACTGAGAACTGCAAATTCGGACAGGAATCTGATTGCATGGGTGTGAACACCCATGCAATCCAATTCTGCTGCGGAACATAAAAAGGGTCCTGTGCGAGTTTGGTCCGAATGCGATCTGAATTCAGCCATACTACCTGTATGGCTGAATTTGCATTGCACAAAGATCGCATGTGATTTGCACTGCGGTGCGGATCACATCCGATCTCGGTCAATGCAGCAGTGTGAACCGGCCCAAAGGAAGATAATCCACTTTTCCAAAACCTCCACCCCCCCAAAACTAATTAAAAAGAAAGAAAAGAGAAAAACAACAAACAAGAGCTCAATAACATACTTATATTTTTTCAGCAGAAACACAATTATGTACATGTTTACTGACATTAAAGTATTCTACAGTATATATGGTTCTCCATTTAGCAAAACAGTTTGCAACTGGGTTCTAGGAGCCATGTCTAAACCTTAGAGTGGACACAGTTTTACTTACACAGTGTGGAACAGGCAACACTTTTCATAGTACAACTACTCAATACCCACCAGCCCACATCACATTTTTAGCTGCAAGAATATAGAAACATACTTAACAGTCATTATTCTTACAAGGCATTACAACATATTATTCAAAAGGCACATATTCAAACGTTAACACTTACCCCCCCACCATTCACAATTGCAAACTTATACACGGAAAACTTATTATACAACATTACGGAACATTCTTATTACTGACAATTCATACAAAGATATAAGAACGTCGATTTTTACACTACACCCGACCACCCATAACTCATCAACATGATACTTTTCACAACGGACAAGGTGTGACACATTCATTTTGACACAGGTGAGATTCCAAATCTGTACCGAGGATCTTGGGTCAACGTTTGACAAAACGATTTACCTCTTGGTATATATGACATCTTATGAAATTACAGTCATTTGTACATGTATTAACACAAAGACGACTTTTTTATATTCATACAATAACTCGAGAACAAACAACAAAAAGAGAAAAGAAAGAAAAATTAATCAAAACCCCCCCACCTCCAAAACCTTTTCACCTAATAGAAGGAAACCCG
>BLSH010027726.1:11387-28669 GCA_018402905.1 Glandirana rugosa | reverse complement strand
ATAATAAAATATTTACAAAAATGTGAGGGATGTACTCACTTTTGTGAGATACTGTATATATACAGTGGGTACGGAAAGTATTCAGACCCCCTTAAATTTTTCACTCTTTGTTATATTTCAGCCATTTGCTAAAATCATTTAAGTTCATTTATTTTCCTCATATATATTCACAGTATGTGTATGTGGTTTTCATTCAGTAAAGTCCATTCATTCCATCTATGCATTCCAAAACCAAATGTTTAAGTAAACAAAATCTTTTGAACCATATTTGAATGTTCTGAGAATGTTCTAAGAATTTTCATGCAAATTTTCCTAAAAGTTTTAGTTCAAATTTCTATCTGTCTATGGTCAGCTTAAGTCAGCCATGGCAGCTCCAATATTCCTGTACTGACAGCTTCCCTTTAAAATTAAACAAGATTTATACTTTATTTTGGGGGCAATGGCTACAGTGGAAATAATGTTTATGGATGGTATCAGTAACTTTGTTCAGCCACTCCTTTAACCGCTATGTTGCCACCTTGCACAGCCCTCAGGATGACAACAGTGTGTAGCTTTGCAGATTGCTGTATTACAGCACTGCCCTGAGCAGTCTGGGTGGAAACGCATTTCTTCATTACAGAGTTATGGATGTACAGTATATTATAAGTATGAAATTGTATTAGGTAGATATACATTGTACCCTCCACCTTTATGCAAAACCGCTGCTATTCTTTAAAGTGTTTGTAAACCCTCTGTTAGGAAAGGAACATTCATGTACACAGATAAACTAGCCAGAGGAATCGTGCCTGTGGCCGGATAGTGGGTGCGCACTCATGTGCGCGAACGGGTGTGCGTGAGTGTGCATTGGCGCCAGAAGGGCTATTTAAACTGCACTAGTGCAGTGTGTCAGTACCGCTTGGTCTATTACATTCCCTGTGTTCCTGTTATCCGTTCCTGGTGTTCTTCTGTTGCAGGCTTGATCCTGCCTCTGACTCTGCCTGAACGCCACCTGTACGGACCCCTGGCTTGTTCCTGGATTAAGCCTCTGCCTGCTCCTTCTGTTCATCCGCTCTGCTGTTACTGACTGGCCTGTCTCCTGACCACTCTCCAGCCTGTCATCTGAACCTGATCTGCCCGCTAGATGCTGACCTGGACTGTCCGACTCTGCCTTGTGCCTAACCTGCACCCGCACCGGCCTATCTGTATCCTTCACTGGCTCCTGCTCCTCCACCAATATGTCCAGTCCTGTTCCAACTTTCCAGATGCACGGCAGCACCTGCCAGCAAGAGACTTTACAGGCACTTGTGCCGCCCAGAGCTTCAGCTTTCCCTATCTCCTGACTAGGGACTCCAGAACCAGGGCTGTAAGAGAGGCTTTCCTCAATGCTTTAGGCTCCACCACCAGGTATATTAAACCCTCTCATATACCCAGTGACTATCCTCAGATGATATAGAAAGAAAAAACAAATCCTCCTACATAAGTTTTATTTGTTTATCTTAGCCTTCTTTTTTCTACATCTCTTCAAAGTACTTAATTTAGATAAAATCCTTCTGCATCCGTCAGTAGCACAGAGGAGGGGGCGGGGAGCTGCAGTAAGAGCTCTTACGCAATGTGTGAAAGCTGATTGGAGGAATGGGACACACCCCCCCTCCATGGAATCATTAACCAGAAGCTGAGATATGAACTGCTCCTTCTGCCCCCCATACCAGTCATAGCCAGTACTCTGTGGTAGGGTGCTTACCAGAACCCATCTAAGGGATCAGCTTATAGATTGACATTTCATTATGGTTAAAAAGAATCAGGGCCATTAAGACCAAAGTGACAGGTTCTCTTGTAAGAACAATTGCCCACTACCCCCTATTTTAAAGCTGCTGCAAAATATCTGGTGCTCCTGAGTATGAGGGAGCATGTGATCCTCTGCAAGGAGGTGGTTACTCGCTTACCCACAGGTATAAGCACTATCATGTAATGAGGTGGAAAGAATAATGAATAACTGTGGAGGAAAGTCCCAGACACAGAGTGTACAGCCCAGAAGGAATTTTTAATTGCAAGTTGCATTCAGTTAAAGCTAAGGCATTTTGGGAAGTCAAAGGGACCACCTTCATCAGGGCTTCAGAGATGCTGAAGAAAATTAAACATATGCTGGACTATTAGATCTGAGTGATGCTGAAGAGTAATTCAAATGATATAGAGCAGTGGTCTCCAAACTGCAGCCCAGGGGCCAGATGTGGCCGTTTGCTTGCCTTTATCCGGCCCATGGAACACTTTTCCTTCCACTGATGCAAGACACTATTCCTCCCACTGACACCAGCAATGGGGTATAATTCCTGTTACTGATATAAACAACAGGGCACTATTTCCCACATTGTCGCCAACGATGGGGTACTATTCCTCCCAATGACACCAATGATGGGGCACTATTCCTTCCACCTGCACCAACAATGGGGCACTATTCCTCTCACTGATACCAATGATGGGGCACTATTCCTCCCACTGATACCAATGATGGGGCACTATTCCTCCCACTGACCCCAATGATGGGGCACTATTCCTCCCACTGGCACCAACGATGGGGCACTATTCCTCCCACTGACACCAACAATAGGGCACTATTCCTCCCACTGACACCAATGATAGGGCACTATCCCTCCCACTGACACCAATGATGGAGCACTGTCAGGAAGGCCGTTGGCTTGATCCCCCTCAGGAGAGGCATACCTGAAGATTTCTGCTGCCTGGGTGCCATTGGCGCGCGTTAGCGCCGGAAACGGCCATTTAAGCCTTGCTAATGCTAATGAGTGGGTGCTGTCTGATCTACAGCGTGTACCCATGTTTACCTTTTTCCTGATATCTGTTCCTGATCCGTTACCGACCCGGCTTGTCCAGACCTTCCTGCTATCTGCCTGCACCTGATCCCGGCTTGTCCCGACCATTCTTCTGCCTGCTCCACTGTACTCTCTACTTCGCTGCCAACTCGTTGCCGACCCTGCCTGCACCCGACTCTTCTCCAGTGTCTGTGGCCATCCAGACCTCTGCAGCTTCCAGCTCCGCAAGTCTCCTCCAGCCTCTCCGGATTGCTGCTTCCTGGCTGCATCTCTAACCCGTCCTGCCTCCCCCAAACCTGTTGTGTCTTAACTCTGACCTTGACTCCCGTCAGAAAGTGCCCAAGCCTACCACGAGTTTCTGGACGTGTTTAGCAAGTAAGGGGCGGACACGCTCCCTCCACACCGCTCCTATGACTGCCCAATCAAGCTTATTCCTGGGGCAGAAATTCCGTTCGGACGAATCTTTCCATTATCCGAGAAGGAGTTAGGGGCACTGAAAGACTACTTCGACGAGAACCTGCAGAAGGGGTTCATCCGCCCATCTACTTCTCCAGCCGGTGCGGGAATCTTCTTTGTGGAGAAGAAGGATCACACGCTCCGGCCGTGTATTGACTACCGAGACCTGAATAAGGTTATGGTGAAAAACCGCTACCCCCTTCCCTTAGTGCCAGAACTTTTTCAGTGCCTACGCTCTGCCACCATTATCACAAAGCCGGATTTAAGAGGGGCATACAACCTCATTCGCATCTGGGGGGGGGGAGTGGAAAACCGCGTTCCGCACCCAAATTGGGCATTATGAATACCTTGTCCTGCACTTCGGATTGTGCAACACCCTGGCCACCTTCCAGTTCTTCATCAATGATATCCTCAGGTGTATATGTATATGAAATATTACACAACATTCTACATCAGGGACTACCAAGACATCTTTGTAATAGCTTATTTGGATGACATCCTTATTTTTTCTTCCTCACTGGAAACCCATCGGGAGCATGTCAAGAAGGTTCTCTGCTGCCTCCGCCAGCACAAACTCTATGCCAAACCCGAGAAGTGTGAATTTGAGCATCAGAGTATTCAGTTTCTGGGACAGATCATTTCCCAGACAGGCATCGAGATGGACCCACAAAAAGTGTCGGCCATCCTGTCTTGGCCTGCACCTACCGATAAAAGGGGGTCCAGCGGTTCATTGGATTCTCCAATTTTTATCTTAAATTCATCCGGAAATTCTCAGCCATCATCTCACCCATCACCCAGCTCACCAAGCAAGGGATCCGATTCCACTGGTCCTGGAAGCACACACCGCCTTTGCAACCCTTAAGGAACTTTTTACATCAGCCCCTGTAGTGCGCCACCCAGATCCAGCTCTTCCCTACATTCCGGAGGTGGACATGTCAGAGAGCGCTGTTGGGGCGGTTCTCTCCCAGCATTCTGGGCTCAAAAGCTCAGTCCATCCGGTGGCCTTCTTCTCACGAAAACTTGCCCCGGCTGAAAGGAACTATGATATGGGAGATCAGGAACTTCTAGCCATTAAGGCCGCTTTGGAAGAATGGAGATACCTGCTGGAAGGGGCGGCTCACCCAATACTGATCTACGCGGATCACAAGAATCTCGAGTACCTCAAATCTGCCAAACACCTCAGACCTCGCCAGCCCGATGGGCATTATTCTTCTCGAGATTCTTGTTCCATATAACATACCGGCCAGAATCTAAAAATATAAAGCCTGACGTGCTATCACACATGTTCAAGGATCCTAAGGAGTCGGCGACACCCAATACTATTCTGCCAGCTGGGAATTTCCTGCTTCTTCAAACTGACCTTTTGTTGCAGCTGAAGCGCACCTCTATAGGAACTCCTGGCTCCATCAGAGACACCTTGCAGGCCAGAGAGGGTCTTTTGTGGAAAGGGCACTAAATCTTTGTCCCGAAAGAGGTCTGAGTAACCATCCTAGGTCTTTGTCATGATCACCCTTTGGCCGGACACTTCGGGATCCACAAGACCTTACAGCTGGTGCAGCGCACCTTCTGGTGGCCTTACCTGGAAAAAGACTGTAAGGAATTCATTAACTCCTGCCCCATCTGCAGTCTAAACAAAGTTCCCCGGAAAAAGGCCTGGGGCTTGCTTCGACCTCTGCCAGTACCTGACCGACCTTGGGCCATGATCTCTATGGACTTTGTAGTGGAGCTGCCTCCCTTTGAGGGCTGCACGGCCATCTTCGTGGTGGTCAACCGGCTGACAAAGATGGCCCATTTCTTGCCCTTAATAGGAACACCTTCTGCTCCAGAGACTGCCCAGGTGTTCAATAAGGAGATCGTCCGGCTCCATGGTGTCCCCATAGACATTGTTTCAGACCGAGGGGTGCAATTCACCTCAAAATTCTGGAAAGCCCTGTGCGGAATTCTGAAAATAAAAGTGTCTCTATCATCGGCCTACCATCCCCAGTCCAATGGGCAAATGGAGCTGACTAACCAAACTCTAGAGCAATACCTCCGTTGCTTTTCATCATTTGTCCAGGACGACTGGGTGTCCCTTCTGCCGATGGCAGAATTTGCTTACAATAACTCTTGCCATTCTGCCACCAAGCAGTCTCCCTTCTTTGCGAACTTTGGGTTCCACCCCACCTTTCTGCCAGAATTGATTCCCGAGTCCTCTGTTCCTGCTGTCCAAAGCACCCTGAACTTCTTTGCCTGCAACAACAAATTGCTGCAGGAGGCTATGTGCAAGGCACAGGAAGACAGCAAAAGAATCGTCAATAGAAAAAGCAGGGGGGGACTCATTTTACAAGCAGGAGACCGAGTATGGCTGGCTACAACTAACCTGAAACTGGTATGCCCATCAAGGAAGCTGGAGCCTAAGTATGTGGGACCATTCCCTGTCAAAAGGAAAGCCAATGATGTTTCCTACGAGCTGTTTCTGCTTGAAAGCTTTAGAAGTCAGTGTTCCGTGTTTCCATGTTGAAACCTGTGGTACCAGACTCTTTTCCCGACCGTGAAACCGCTCCACCTGCACCTATAATAATTAATGGGGATGAGGAATTCGAGGTAGAGGCTGTACTGCACTGTAGAAGGAAGAGGGGGCAAATACAATACCTGATTAAATGGAGGGGCTATGGACTCGAGGAAAATTCCTGGGAGCCCGAACAAAACCTACATGCCCCTGATCTGGTAAATGCCTTTCTTTCCAGCCACCCGCAAAGAAGAACTCAACTGGGCATCCGGAGGCTGCCCGTAAGTGGGGGGGGGGGGCAATGTCAAGAAGGCCGTGGGCTTTATCCCCCTCAGGAGAGGCATACCTGAGGATTTCTGCTGCCATGGTGCTGGTGGCGTGCATTTGTGTGCGCGTACATGCGTTCTGGCACTGGAAACAGCCATTTAAGCCTTGCTAATGCTCAGAGTGGGTGCTGTCTGATCTACAGTGTGTACCCGTGCCTGATATCTGTTCCTGATCTGTTACCGACCCGGCTTGTCCAGACCTTCCTGCTATCTGCCTGCACCTGATCCCGGCTTGTCCCGACCATTCTTCTGCCTGCTCCTCTGTACCTCGCTGCCAGTTCGTTGCCGACCCTGCCTGCACCCGACTCTTCTCCAGTGTCTGTGGCCATCCAGACCTCTGCAGCTTCCAGCTCCGCAAGTCTCCTCCAGCCTCTCCGGATTGCTGCTTCCTGGCTGCATCTCTAGCCCCGCAGGTCATCTCCATCTCTAGCAAGCCTACGGACTTCCTGCTGGTGGACATTACTGGAGTACCACAGGCACTCATACCTCCCCGTGCTCCTGCGGCTGCTGTCTCACTCCCAGCGGTCTCTCGAACCGGTGTCGTAGGAGAGGCCATCCCCTGCCGTCAGACTCACTACCTAGTACGTAACAGGCACTATTCCTACCACTGACACCAATGACGGGGCACTATTCCTCCCACTGATACCAATGATGGGGCACTATTTCTCCCACTGACACCAATGATGGTGCACTATTCTTCCCCCTATTGCCAAAGATGCACTGTTTACTCCCACTGTCACCATGACAATTTCTACTCCCAATGGCCACAGTCTGGTCCCCTCAAGTCTAAAAGGACAGTAAACCGGCCCTTTGTTTAGAACGTTTGGAGACCCCTGATATAGAGTACCATGATGAATGCAGACACTTGACATCACCAGTATGAGTTGCAGATTCCAGATCTTAACCAGTGTACAAGGAGTGATAGACTTTGCTACAGACCACTCCCAGGTTGCAGCCCTAGCATACATCCAATCTAACAACAGCAGACAGCTGACAGAAGTGAGAAAAAAAAAAGAGACAAGATCATGCTCAACAAAAAAAAAAAAAAAAAAAAGAAGGCCAAGGCCGACGGCAAGCAAGATCAAACAGGCAGAGGTTAGGGTAAGAAGCAATTGGGAATCATGGTCAGTGGCAAGCTCAATTGTTAATGGGAGTGAGAAACAGAACCAGGAAATCACTAAATGGCATGGGCGTACTTCTATGCAACACCCAAGGGCAGTTATAAACGTAAACCACTAGATGGCGCACATCTGCAGAACGCTGGAGGTTGAAGCCTGTAAATTCCATTGAAGGCTGCAGCAGGATTTGGAGAAAACACAAAGGGATATAAGAGGCAACAGCAGCCATGACACAGACAAAGCAAAATACCTTTCTATAAATGTCAGTTTAGCTAATCATTATTATTATGTAATCTTCAACACCATCTCAAATAAAGTTTGCAAAGAGTGAAAATTCTTGCATCTGATAGAGGAATGGAGCAGCAGGGGGAGTGCAAAGAAGAGAAGTATGATCTTTTTGGGGGGTTGTTCTTTCAAGAGAACCTTTCATCTGATCTTGAATGGCCAAACTGACAGAGTCTCTTATGCAAAAATAAACAGAAAAAAAAAATCAAAGCTGCACTATCTGTACCAGAAGAAATAGCACAAATATTTGCTGCCTTACAATAATATCCACCAAGCACAATACAGCTTGGTCCCCGTTGTGTTCTACATTCATAGCAGCCTTTGACATTAATGGAATTTTACAGAAATTCCTCTTCACTTGTTATATCTTGTTCCAACCATCAAGGCCACATTTATCACCCACCCTAATGAATCCCAATTTTCCTGCGGCCAATGTCACCTCTGTGCCTCAGATTTGTGTAGAAACCCACGCTGACCTGCACTTGGCCCTGACTGCCGAATAGAGGAAAGGAATTATGTCCAGCCCGTGATATATACAGTATAAACAAATAACGTCTTCAGAGCTTCCCAAATCAAGTTTAACCCGACTAATAATAGCCGGTGTGAAGGAACAAGGCACAGTAATCCTGTTATCTTGATCTACTGTCCTGAGGTTTAATTGACCTTGGCTGGGGATGATGCAATAAACTGACTTCCCCAGCTGGGATATTGTTATCTCTGAGACTCTGCAGTGCTCGACTGTGTCACCCGGGGCTGGCTGCCCGATCAGCTATGGAAGGGACAATGGGTCTCTGAGTGAGGGGTGCTGGTATATAAAGCCTATTAATCTCTATAATAATCTGCAAGACAATCCTGGGCCAGAGATTACGAAGGAGATGATAAAAAGAGATTGAAAAATATTAAACTGAAGGTTTGAGATGCATATCAGGAGCACATCCTACCTGCTGAAGGTTTTCTCTAGGAATTGTTTGGTTTTGACAGGTACCTGCTCCTACTTCCTGCTGAGCTTGCCGCAGTGAACTCAGCTGGAAGTTCATCCCTTGCCTCAGCCGGCCCATTGAGAAAGCTCGGCACAATTTGCGCGTGTGCAGTAGGAAACCGACTGTGAAGCCACAAGGCTTCACTTCCAGTTTCCCTTACCCAAGATGGCAATGCCAACAAGAATTAGCTTGGGTGAGGACACCGCGGTATCCCTGGACAGGTAAGTGCCCTAATAGTAAAAGTCAGCAGCCACTATTTGTAGCTGTTGACTGTTCAAAAAAGTAAGAAAGTTTGTAGGTATGGTTCTGTAGTCCACAGAAGATAACTAGGAAGGCCAATAACAAATATTGAGATTAAAGTTTAGTACACAGGAAGTTACAAGTTTGTTGGATTTATGGCAGGATTAATGGGTATTTTTATATGCTTGCAGAAAATGCACTTAGTTTGAAAAAAAGAAAACTAAAACAACCATCCCACCTAAAACCTGGTAAGCTGCAATGTATTACATTTTCGTCCTTGTTTAGATACACTGTAAGGGGTTAGGCAACTCTGTATCTTGGCCTAGGCCAACAAGGCCCAGGCCTAGGGCGGCACTTTGCAGGGGGGCAGCACAAAAAGAGTCCCCGCCGGCTTGCAATTGTAGTGCTGCCAGTATGATAATACAGGCAGGGCCGCCATCAGAGGGGGACAGCCCATATATATATGTGGGGGTCCGGGCATCCTGAAGGGCCAAGGCGGCAGGCCCCAACCAATGAGTTGTTGGGTGGGCAGCCGGCGTTCCGCAACTGTGGGGGGGCACGAGTTTAGTCAGGCCTAGGGTAGCACAAAACCTAAATACACCACTGGGGTTAGGTTTAGGGTTAAAGCGGAGTTCCACCCAAAAATGGAAGTTCCACTTTAAGCACTCCTCGCCCCCTTACATGCCACATTTGGCATGTAATTTTTTTGAGGGGGGAGTGTGTCCCCAGGTTTCAGAGGGACTTCCTGTCCCTCTTCCACCTTCCGCCTCAGGGCCGCCTAGGCGACTCCTCCTCTCCTCCTAGGTGGCCCCTCCCTCCTGGCGATCTTCTGGGACACGTCACAGGTCCCAGAAGGTTGCCTGACCACTAGGAATGCGCAGCGTGACTCGCACATGCGCAATGGGTGCCCGGCCGTGAAGCTGGTGCCCACACTAGGAATGGCGGGGCCGTCGGGAGGATCGGGGAGACGAGCGAGGCTTTGGGAGCAGCCGTCGCTGGACCAGGAGACAAGTAAGTTACTGTTTATTAAAAGTCAGCAGCTACACTTTTTGTAGCTGCGGACTTTTAATAAACAAAAAAAGTGTGGAACTCCACTTTAAGCATAAGATCTGTGTTAAGGGATAATTTTTAAGGTTGTTGTGAGGGATAAAGATGCACTCAATTCAAGATTTAAAGCAAAGCCTTAACATGCATACAGTTTCCACTCGGAAAATGCTGTAGTGCACCAGCCCACCACCTCACCAGCACCTTTGTTGCTGATTGGGGGATCCTTGAATGTGCCCCCTGGGAAGGATTGAACACCCACTGCAGGCTCCTCACTATCTTTCACATACAGAATATCCATTATGAAAAATAAAGAATCAGTATTAAGAGGTTTCTCACAGCCCCAGTCAGATTCTAACCTGCCTTTGAAAGTCTGCATGTGATTTAAGATGGAAAGTAAAAAATAAAGGTACATCGCCCAGGAGGTACAGTCCACCTGCTCTACTGACCCTGTTAGATGTTCGGTAAAAATCGAACTGCCATTCCACTGTCCAATGAGACTCTCACTGGCCTGTTAGAGCATTCTCATTGGTGGGGGAGGAGATGGGTGGAAATTAGAAAGACTTTGGCCGTCTGTCCTTATGCTGGGCCATATTTGTAGCAACGTGATCATACAATTTCAATTATGATTCAATTTCCCATCAGAATAAAGAAAAACGAGTAATCAACCAATATCAATCAACTGCTGGTCAAGATAAAGAAACTCCCAAAATAAATTCTGCAGAAATTCTGGACTGCTTTCTTTTCATTGCTTGACAGGATTCTTGTCTTCAATTAATTAGTAATTAAAAATAATTATTCCTTCAATCTGATAAATCTCTTTCAGTCTGTAAAATTGATCACATTTGTTTTTGTTACCAGTATGCTGCCTCTGTTCTTTTAATCACGCTAATACAATCAAGATATCTGGTTTCTGTTGGCTGAAATCTTTGTGTATAGCAAGCATTAGGAAAGTTTTTACTTGTAAAAGTTTAAAATGGAGTATGGAGCACTTTAAAAGAAATGTCTGTCTGTAAACAAAGTCTACAGATATTTATAGATGGCAGTGCATATTGGAACAGACACAGTATTTCACACGTCCGCTGCTCCCAAGAGATGACACTCAGCATTGGAATATTTCTGACTGAATGCCGCGGTTAGTTCAATAGCCCGTACAAGCATAGCAGAAGCAGACAGGTAATACATACCGTGTGCAAAGCAATTTCACCATCTTCACATGCAGAAACAAATTTTGTTTTATTCTTCATTTTATATTTCCAACATACAGACATCAGAGTCACCACCATTAAACAGAGGAGTAGATTCAGCACCCTGGACAGCAGAGACCGCAGCCTGAGCTTCTCAGAATTCTGCTCTGTCAGTTCTCCATTTACAATTTAACAAAGTAACCAAAATCAATAATTTCTCATTTAGGCTCCATGCACACTGTAGCTGCTAAATGGTCGTTTTTGGGCGATTGGGTGGGTTTTTTTTAACAGCCCATAAACTCCCCTCTAGATTATCCTATGTGCCCATGCACACATGGACGTTTATTGTCATTTATCAGCAGTGGAGTTTATGGGCTGTTGTCAGAATGCCTTGAAATCATGTTTAAGAGTCGTTCTTCTAACCACAAAATATTCTGAAAGCTTAAAAATGCTCATAAACACCCAAAAACACTCAAACGTGGCTCACCAGCGGTTTTGGACATTTTTGATCAAAGTTCAAAAATGCTAGTGCATTAATAATGATAAAAGCTGAAAAACTCACTACAAAGCTACTGACGTTTTTATATCTTTTTTTAATGTTCAGTGTGAATGAAGCCTAACAAGAATTTTTGAATAAAAAAAACTGCTTTAAATCAAATTGCAGCCACAAATAACTTAATCACTTCAACCCTGGAAGGATTTCCCACTGTAGGATCAGGCACTTTTTGCGATTTGGCACTGCGTCACTTTAACTGACAATTGTGCGGTCGTGCGACGCTGTACCCAAACCAAATTTGCGTCCTTTTTTTCCCACAAATAGAGCTTTCTTTTGGTGGTATTTGATCCCCTCTGCATCACTTCTGGTCACCGCTATAAACAAAAAAAGAGAGACAATTTTGCAAAAAAAAAAAAAAATATTTCTTGCTTTTTGCTACAATACAAATTAAAAAAAATATATGTAAAAAAAAAATTATTCATCGGTTTTGGCCGATTTATATTCTTCTTCATATTTTTGGTAAAAAAAAAATCCCAATTGGCGTTTATTGATTGGTTTGCGCAAAAGTTGCCACGTTTATAAACCATGAGAATTCATTTCTGGCGTTTTTACAATTTTTTTTTTTTACTGGTAATGGCGGCGATCTGCAATTTTTATCGGGTACTGCGATATTGGGGCGGACATGTCGGACATTTTTGATACTTTTTTGGGAACAATGACATTTATACAGCGATCAGAAATTTAAATGTCCACTGATTACTGTATAAATGTCTTTGGCAGTGAAGGGGTTAACCCGGAGGCGCGCTCTAGGGGTTAACTATGTTTCCTGGGCATGTTCTAACTGTGAGGGGGCTGGGCTGTCAGAAGTGTTTTTCAGCTGTGGCCAGCAATTGCGCCTCACCGGCGGAGTTCGGGTCTGCCCGAACCGCGGACACACTGTTGCAGAGTGCGGCGGGCACGAGAGCGTGCCGCCCGCTAGCCACGCATGCGCAAGCCACCGTTTAAAAACGGCGATAGGCGAAACAGCGCCACTCTGCAGCAGTAAATGTGCGTGAGCCGGTCAGGAACCCGTTAAAGAGGTGTTCCGCCCCCCCCTCCCCCACGAAAAATTAAAAGTCTGCAGCTACAGATATTGCTGACTTTTAATATTAGGGCACTTATCTGTCCAGGGTTCCCAGGATGTTGGCAGCCAAGCCAATTTTCGGATTGGCTGTCGGGTGCTGCCTCGGCCATTTCCGGTAAGGGACCCCGGCAGTGAAGCCTTGCGGCCTTACAGCTGGGTCGCTACTGTTCATGCGCGAAGCACACTGCACTTTTTAATTGGCCCGACAGCAGAGGAAGGAGGAGGGGGGCCGAACTTCCAAGGGACTGCGCCCTGGTGCTGTCTCCGGAAGTGGAGAAGGGGTACCTGTTAAAAACAGGTACCCTTTCCCCCCTCCCCCCCTGAAAGGTGCCAAATGTGGCATTGGAGGGGGGGGGAGACAGATATGTGGAAGTTCCACTTTTGAGTGGAACAACGCTTTAAGAGGAGTTTTTCAGTTGTAAAATCGCTCTAACTCTGATAAAAGCTGAAAGACACTGAAAAATGTGGCTATTCTGCGGTTAACAGCATTTTTGAGCCATAAGATTTTGTGGGAATATAGTGTTGCAAAAAAAACAAAACAAAACATGCAACAGCTAAAAAATGCTACTACAAAAACGCTGCAAGACTCATTCTACAGCTTTCTACCGCTAAGGCTACTGGCCTTTTTATAAACGTGTGTGCATGAGGCCCTGCCTTAGTGTAATGCATTAGAGTGCTAATCCATTTAGCGCATGGCTATGTTTAGAAACAAAGCTCCTTCTGATTTCCACAATCCTTCATTTGTCATGGACAAGGGCCTGTATCCACTCAGAGACAGAATCCATGACATTACAGGAGTGTACCTAAGGGTAGAGCAAAGAGGACGGATGAAGGACCACTGTAGAGTTGTTCCTGAAGCTGTGTGTGGAAGCACATGGGAGGCCACTGTTGGATACATGGAAGTGCACAGGGTCATGCTCAAGGCACAATGCCACACAGGGGTGCAGTAAAAGGAATGGCGGTGAGCAGTAGGCAAGAAGCACATGAGGAGCACATGTACACCTGAAGTTCAGGAAGCATTTGCAGGCAGGCTGTTATGGATGCACAGAGAACACCAGGACTTAGATAGTATGACGGAAGTGACCGGGACTTAGGAGGTGTCATGGAAGTGACTAACTCACAAGGCTGGAGAGACTCTGGAGACATGAAGATTCAGGAGAACTCAGGATGCACAGAGGGTCAGGAGATATGGAGGATGCTGGGACTCGGGAGGCACAGAGGAGCCTGGAAGTGCCACTAGAAAGACTATGGCTTGGTTAGGTGTAGCGATGCATTGCTTGAAAGCCAAACTTCATGTCACTATGCTATTAAAGCTAGCACCAATCAAGAGAGATGTCTCCACATGCTAGAAGACCTGTCAATGGATCCAGTAAGAGGTGACTGTTACACCATTATATGCATACTGCACAGTGAGATGTCAGAACTTCCTGGCAAGAAGACCAACCACCCCTGCAGACTCTGTGCGCTGGGTACCAGGTCTCCACACCGACGTGTAGTTTGAGATCAGGCAGCATTGAGATAATCACATTAAAGCTACCTAATCAAGTAACTATCCATATTTACATGAAAAGCTCCTACCCCAACCTAGCCCCATCCACTCTGCAACCCACTGCTGACGTAAGTTTGCTGCTCTCATTCCTGTGGCTTGAACCTGTAGAATGTTCAGCCAGTAACCAATGACATTACTGGTTATAAAAACTGAGATTACAGGGCTCTGGAGCATGGTAGGGGAAAATGTATTTTTGATTCATGGGGGAGGGAGGGAGGGAGGTGTGTTGAAGGTGTAAAAAAAATAGCATGCTTGGAGGTGAGCTTTAAAATGCTTAAAAACCCTCTGTGAATTGCTAAACACTGCGTAATGTATGTTTTCTTTAATACAATTTTTTTTTTTATTATCCTTGCTACATGTTAGTGTTGCCGATATCCTGCAAACTCTTTGCAGCTACTTCCCATCTACATGCATTCCAGTGATGACTGCATGAAATTTCTCAAGGATGGTGAAATCAGTGAACCATGCTAGCATAATGTTGCAGTAGCCACTTGTAGTCTCCATTGTAAGCCCATATGACAACACAGGAGAGAAACTGTGAGACAGGGACAGAGTGTTGTCACACTATGCCTGAACAAGCACCTTCATGCAATGATCACCAGAGACTGATTAAAGGAAAACTGCAGATTTAAAATAAAATGAAGATGACCTTTGAAACAATAATAACATGTTAAACCTCATTCAGTGGTGGGATTTACAATTACTTTAAACCATTCAAATATGAAATTTATCAAAAAGAGGAAAAACGGTGCAGTCACACCGCCCCCCTCTCCCCCCTGGCCCTTCTATCATTTTCAAAAGAGGATATTTCCCAGCTGTGTGACGGGCACGCCTGAATGCTGTCCCAGTAATCTCTCAACAGTCTATGAATTATACATACATTGTTTAGAAATTTATTTTAGAATTCTTACTATTGATTTTTAAATGGCATTGAGCCTGGGCTTCGTGCTAGTAAACCTGTCAGTGTCGTTACATCGCACTTGGCGGTTTGCATGGGTGGCTGCACCATCGGCGGCGATCGCCTCCCTGCGATGTAAAAGCAGCCAGTGACCCCCCCTTCCCCAGCCTCCCACCTCATCTCTTAGGGCTGGGGAGGGATGTAAAGTAGAAAAGAGCAGAGGTACACTTGAAGACATTGTTGACTTTTTCCAGCGAAGGGTTCTGTAATTCTGGCACAGGCAAGCTGCTGTGCTCAGGCATCTCATACAACAATGGAAAAGTTTAAGAGGCCACAAATCAATGCTAAGCAAGAGGATGAAAGGAACAATGTTCCAGCCATTGGGCCCTCATCGTGCCCATTCCTACTTCCACATTGTGTTCTGCATTGATTGCTGTCTATTCTTCGCTCACTGCCAGTAATGTGCTAATAGCTGGGGGCACAAAGTAGCAGCTATTAGTGAGACGACGAAACAATTAGTGGCTTGAACTCAAAGTAGCACAGCCATGCTTTAGACACCTTGCTCTGTGTAGTACCAGGTCTATCTAGTAGATGCTTGACAATAGATGTGTTGGTAGAATGCTGGACCCAACAGAAGCAAGGATAAGGCTTGATATTCAAATTTTAAAGGCTGCGGCCTGTCAACTAAAGGGAACCCTAAAAGAGTCTCCAGAATATTCTAAAGAATGTAGAAAGTATAAGCAAGCCACAGACCTGATGTATGTCCAGTAAATCCTTACTGAACAAAAGGTCAGAAGATAAATCCAATATATTTCTGGGGCTTAATACTCCTGCTTCATCAAGCCGCAGATGCTGGCAGTACATGAAATAGTAAGGTCCAGGCTGGCAACCCGAAATAGCACTACTCTTAGGCCTCTTGCATACTGGCACCTGAGCCCATTCATTGTAAATTTTAGGATATTTTGCCCATCCTGCAAGCACAGGTGCTGCGTAAAGCCTCCCATAGACTGAATGGCTGTGCATGGCTGTAATCTGAGGAAACGACTGTGCTATTGTAGACATGAGTATAGCATATGGGCGTATGAATATAGTATGTGATACCCTTGTTTATGAAAGTACCGCAGCCTGAGATCCACAGGATACCCATAATACAGCTGTGCACAGCCATTTACATCTACAGGAAGTTGTACACAGTTTTCCGGGTGAGGGGAAATGCAGGAATTTACATTGAACAAGCTTTGGCACCCCTTTGCAAGAGGCCTAACATTTTTCCCCCTGCAATCTGTTTTCTAGTATTCTCTTATTTTACTGTCAGCATCTAAGCCCTGATAAAGAAAGAGTAATGAGCCCCCGAAATGTGTTGGATTACTCTTAAGTTTCTACTACCCTACCTTTTGTCATGTGTAATAAAGATCTACTGGACTCACATTAGATATGTGGAGTCAGAGCCAGATTAAAAGCATCATGGGCCTGGTGCTGAGGATTTTGGTGGGCCTTTCATGCTACCAACATTGTGGGAACAGTTTGGGGATGTCCCCTTCCTGTCCCAACATGACTGCACACCAGTACACAGTGTAAGGTCCATAAAGACATGGATGAACGAGTTTGGGGTGGAGGAACCTAACTGGCCTGCACAGAGTCCTGACATCAGCCCAATAGAACACCTTTTGGCTGAATTAGAGTGGAGACTGCGAGCCAGGCCTTCTCATCCACATCAGTGCCTGACCTCACTGTACTTGCATTGCCGATGTGCCGTTTCTTGACTGAGATCGTGCCGTGATTGGCAGCTCCTGTGCACATGTGTGGGAATGACGTCACGCAGCTCCGGCCTATGACAGAGCCGGAGATCACGGCCCCGGAAGGAAGAGGGGTGAAGATGGATGCGGCCTGGAAAGGGGACATCGCAGGCTTCCAATGCAGGTAAGTGACACATAATAGACTAGTATGTGATGCATAGTAGCCTATTATGCTTTTAAATTGCAGGGTAACAAAGAGGAAGTAAAACCCATCAGGGTTTACTTCCTCTTTAAAATCATTTGGAAAGAATAAAAAATAAAACAAATGGGATTAATTTTAAATTTCGGCCTCGACGCACTGCAGTAAGGGTGTGTACACGTGTCCTCGACGGTTAGTGCCGTGCTAGAGTCAGTTCTTTGCCGTGTAGCCGTTACGTTCATGTCACTCCAGTCCGTGACTACACCTACTCTTCCGGACCGAGCGTCAGAGGTGAGATTAAGTCGGTTTTCCACAAGATAACCCGACTACAGTCCTGAGACACGTCCGGTCAA